>JACCIX010000270.1:0-138284 GCA_025506515.1 Flaveria trinervia | reverse complement strand
AGGAGGTGCTGAAGAGCTAACCATGGAGGAACAATCACCTTCCTTGAGGCCTACACAAGAGAGTCGTACAGACTCATTATGGGGAAGTGAATCTCATGAATGGATAACACTCTGTGTCCTGTTCCCAAAACAGAGTTCCCATTCATACTCTTCCAAACAAATATTTGAGGTTTCTTTCCCAGGCCGAGCTTACATGGTCATCTTCTCTACTCATCAAGAAGAAAAAAGACCAACATTTTGCCATCATAAGTGGAGAATAAATAATTAGAGGTTTTGGCTGCATTGTTTCAAGGGGAGTTTGTTGGACCCAAAGAACCAATGAGCCAAGATCAGAAAACCCTCTAAGTCCCACATGGTATCACAACAACTGCTGAAGCCTCATCAGTAGTTTGACAATGCTGAAGACTTCAACAGCTGAAGATCAAGTGCTGAAGACCTCAACAGCTGAAGAACCAAGTGCTGAAGTACAACAGTCTGAAGAACACAAGTGCTGAAGCTGAAAGACCAAAGTACTGAAGTACAACAGCTGAAGAAGTTTACAAGTGCTGAAGATCAACAACTGATGTACAGGTCTGAAGACAAGACTGAAGACATCAGCTGAATATATACTGAAGTCATCAGCTGATGAAACACCTGGAGTCAAAGTCTGAAGATCAAGTACTGAAGCCTCAGTAGTTTTGTCACAACTGCTGAAGATACTTCTTCAGTAGTTGTGATATCAGTATTTTATATTTTTTATGTTTCAGCAGTTTGTAAAACGACTGAAGAGCTTGTTATTTCATCGTTGTTTTGTATTTCAGTAGTTTTATATTTTGTACTTAACATGCTAATTGTTCTCAGTAGTTGTGAACATTTAGTAGCTTGTTAGAATTAGTTATTTTTGTATTAGATCTGCCCAGTTGTCCCTTTCCGTGATAACAGCAGTGATTGTTGCACTCTATATAAGGAGTGACAACTTATTGTAACATTGATGAATGAATGGAATGAATGAATGATTTGACTAGAATATTCTACCTCTATAACATTCCTTCAAATCAGAAATATATATTCTCTCCCTATAACCGTATGCGCTCTTAATGCTTACAAGTATCGATTGCTTGCTACAATTTGTCTAATTCTAGTTTGTATCCCTGCTTTGTATTCTAATACATCAAACTTGTGATCACTGATCCTGTCATTAGTGTTTAGAGTTTAGAGTTTAGAGTTTAGAGATTAGAGTTTAGAGTCTAGAGTTTCGAGTTTAAATAGTTTAGAGTAGAGATTTTAGAGTTTAGAGTATAGAGTTTAGAGTTTAGAGTTTAGAGTTTAGTGTTTAGAGTATAGAGTTTAGAGTTTATAGTTTATAGTTTAGAGTTTATAGTTTATAGTTTAGAGTTTAGAGTTTAGAGTTTAGAGTTTAGAGTTTAGAGTTTAGAGTTTAGAGTTTAGAGTTTAGAGTTTAGAGTTTAGAGTTTAGAGTTTAGAGTTTAGAGTTTAGAGATTAGAGTTTAAAGAGTTTATAGTTTAGAGTTTAGAGTTTAAAGTTTAGAGTTTAGATTTTAGAGTTTAGAGTTTAGAGTTTAAAGTTTAGAGTTTAGATTTTATAGTTTAGAGTTTAGAGTTTAGAGTTTGGAGTTTAGAGTTAGAGTTTGGAGTTTAGAGTTTAGAGTTTAGAGTTAGAGTTTAGGTTTAGAGTTTAGAGTTTAGTGTAAGAGAGCATTAGAGTTTAGAGTTTAGAGTTTAGAGTTTAGAGTTTAGAGTTTAGAGTTTAGAGTTTCGAGTTTAGAGTTTAGAGTTTAGAGTTTAGAGTTTAGAGTTAGATTTAGAGTTTATAGTTAGAGTTTAGAGTTTAGAGTTAGAGTTAGAGTAGAGTTTAGAGTTTAGATGGTAGAGTTTAGAGTTAGATTGTTAGAGTTAGATATTAGGGCTTAGTTGGTGTTTAGAGTTTAGAGTTTAGAGTTTAGAGTTTAGAGTTTAGAGTTTAGAGTTTAGAGTTTAGAGTTTAGAGTTTAGAGTTTAGAGTTTAGAGTTTAGAGTTTAGAGTTTAGAGTTTAGAGTTTAGAGTTTAGAGTTTAGAGTTTAGATTTTAGAGTTTAGATATTAGGGCTTAGAGTTTTGTGTTTAGAGTTTAGAGTTTAGAGTTTAGAGTTTAGAGTTTAGAGTTTAGAGTTTAGAGTTTAGAGTTTAGAGTTTAGAGTTTAGAGTTTAGAGTTTAGAGTTTAGAGTTTAGAGTTTAGAGTATAGAGTTTAGAGTTTAGATTTTAGAGTTTAGAGTATAGAGTTTAGAGTTAAGAGTTTAGAGTTTAGAGTTTATAGTTTAGAGTTTAGAGTTTAAAGTTTAGAGTTTAGATTTTAGAGTTTAGAGTTTAGAGTTTAGAGTTTGGAGTTTAGAGTTTAGAGTTTGGAGTTTAGAGTTTAGAGTTTAGAGTTTAGAGTTTAGTGTTTAGAGTTTAGAGTTTAGAGTTTAGAGATTAGAGTTTAGAGTTTAGAGTTTAGAGTTTAGAATTTAGAGTTTAGAGTTTAGAGTTTAGAGTTTAGAGTTTAGAGTTTAGATATTAGGGCTTAGAGTTTTGTGTTTAAAGTTTGGAGTTTAGAGTTTAGAGTTTAGAGTTTAGAGTTTGTGTTTAGAGTTTAGAGTAGAGATTTAGAGTTTAGAGTTTAGAGTTAGAGTTTTAGAGTTTACTGAGTTTAGATTTTAGAGTTTAGAGTGTAGATTTTAGAGTTTAGATATTAGGGCTTAGAGTTTGTGTTTAGAGTTTTAGTTTAGAGTTTAGAGTTTAGAGTTTAGAGTTGAGAGTTTAGAGTTTAGAGTTTAGTTTTAGAGTTTGAGTTTAGAGTTTAGAGATTAGAGTTTAGAGTTTAGAGTTTAGATTTAGAGTTAGAGTTTAGATTTTTAGATTTAGAGTTTAGATATTAGGGCTTAGAGTTTTGTGATTAGAGTTTAGAGGTTAGAGTTTAGAGTTTAGAGTTTAGACTTTCGAGTTTAGAGTTTAGAGTTTAGAGTTCGAGTTAGAATTTACAGTTTAGAGTTTAGAGTTTAGAGTTTAGAGTTTAGAGTTTAGAGTTTAGACTTTAGAGTTTAGAGTTTTTAAAGCTTAGGGTTTAGAGTCACAGAGTTTAGAGTTTAGAGTTTAGAGTTTAATATTTTAGAGTTTAGAGTATAGATTTTGCAGTGTAGAGTTTAGAGTCTAGATTTTAATGTTTAGAGTTTAGAGTTTAGAGTTTAGAGTTTAGTGTTTAGAGTTTAGAGTATGGAGTTTAGAGTTTTGAGTTTTTTAGTTTTAGAGTTTAGAGTTTAAGTTTAGAGTTTTATGTTTAGAGAGTTTAGAGTTTAGAGTTTAGAGTTTAGATTTTAAGTTTAGAGTTTAGAGTTTAGAGTTTAATAGTTTAGTGTTTTAGAGTTTATTGAGTTTTTAGAGTTTAGAGTTTAGAGTTTAGATTTTAAAGTTTAGAGTTTAGAGTTTAGAGTTTAGAGTTTAGAGTTTAGTGTTTAGAGTTTAGAGTTTAGAGTTTAGAGTTTAGAGTATAGAGTTTAGAGTTTAGAGTTTTAGAGTTTAGAGTTTAGAGTTTAGAGTTTTTTAGAGGTTAGAGTTTAGAGTTTAGAGTTTAGAGTTTCGAGTTTAGAGTTTAGAGTTTAGAGTTCGAGTTTAGATTTTAGAGTTTAGAGTTTAGAGTTTAGAGTATAGAGTTTAGAGTTTAGAGTTTAGATTTAGAGTTTAGTTTTTTAGAGCTTAGGTTTAGAGTCCAGAGTTTAGAGTTTAGAGTTTAGAGTTTAATAGTTTAGAGTTTAGAGTTTAGAGAGTTTAGAGTGTAGAGTTTTAGAGTCTAGATTTTAAGTTTAGAGTTTAGAGTTTAGAGTTTAGAGTTAGTGTTTAGAGTTTAGAGTATTGAGTTTAGAGTTTAGAGTTTAGAGTTTAGAGTTTAGAGTTTAGAGTTTAGAGTTTAGAGTTTAGAGTTTAGAGTTTAGAGATTAGAGTTTAGAGTTTAGAGTTTAGAGTTTAGAGTTTAGAGTTTAGAGTTTAGAGTTTAGAGTTTAGAGTTTAAAGTTTAGGGTTTAGATTTTAGAGTTTAGACTTTAGAGTTTATAGTTAAAGTTTAGAGTTTAGAGTTTAGAGTTTAGAGTTTAGAGTTTAGAGTTTAGAGTTTAGAGTTTAGAGTTTAGAGTTTAGAGTTTAGAGTTTAGAGTTTAGAGTTTAGAGTTTAGAGTTTAGAGTTTAGAGTTTAGAGTTTAGAGTTTAGAGTTTAGAGTTTAGAGTTTAGAGTTTAGAGTTTAGAGTTAGAGTTTAGAGTTAGAGGTCAGAGTTTAGAGTTACAGAGTTTAGAGTTTAGAGTTTAATAGTTTAGAGTTTATGTTTAGAGAGTTTAGAGTTTAGAGTTTAGAGTTTAGATTTTAATGTTTAGAGTTTAGAGTTTAGAGTTTAATAGTTTAGAGTTTAGAGTTTAGTTGAGTGTAGTTTTAGAGTTTAGAGTTTAGATTTTAATTTAGAGTTTAGAGTTTAGAGTTTAGAGTTTAGAGTTTAGTGTTTAGAGTTTAGAGTTTAGAGTTTAAAGTTTAGAGTTTAGAGTTTAGAGTATAGAGTTTAGAGTTTAGAGTTTAGAGTTTAGAGTTTAGATTTTAAAGTTTAGAGTTTAGAGTTTAGAGTTTAGAGTTTTGAGTTTAGAGTTTAGAGTTTAGAGTTTAGAGTTTAGAGTTTAGAGTTTAGAGTTTAGAGTTTAGAGTTTAGAGTTTAGAGTTTAGAGTTTAGAGTTTAGAGTTTAGAGTTTAGTGTTTAGAGTTTTTAGAGGTTAGAGTTTAGAGTTTAGAGTTTAGACTTTCGAGTTTAGAGTTCGAGTTTAGAATTTACAGTTTAGAGTTTAGAGTCTAGATTTTAATGTTTAGAGTTTAGAGTTTAGAGTTTAGAGTTTAGAGTTTAGTGTTTAGAGTTTAGAGTTTAGAGTTTAGAGTTTAGAGTTTAGAGTTTAGAGTATAGAGTTTAGAGTTTAGAGTTTAGAGTTTAGACTTTCGAGTTTAGAGTTCGAGTTTAAAATTTACAGTTTAGAGTTTAGAGTTTAGAGTATAGAGTTTAGAGTTTAGAGTTTAGACTTTAGAGTTTAGAGTTTTTAAAGCTTAGGGTTTAGAGTCACAGAGTTTAGAGTTTAGAGTTTAGAGTTTAATTGTTCAGAGTTTAGAGTATAGATAGTTTACAGTGTAGAGTTTAGAGTCTAGATTTTAATGTTTAGACTTTAGAGTATAGAGTTTAGAGTTTAGTGTTTAGAGTTTAGAGTATGGAGTTTAGAGTTTTGAGTTTTGAGTTTAGAGTTTAGAGTTTAGAGTTTAGAGTTTAGAGTTTAGAGTTTAGAGATTAAAGTTTAGAGTTTAGAGTTTAGAGTTTAATGTTAAGAGTTTAGAGTTTAGAGTTTAGAGTTTAGAGTTTAGAGTTTAGACTTTCGAGTTTAGAGTTTGAAAGTTTAGAGTTTAGAGTTTAGAGAGTTTAGAGTTAGAGGTTAGATTTAGAGTTTAGAGTTTAGAGAGTTTCGAGTTTAGAGTTTAGAATTTATACAGTTTTAGAGTTTTGAGAGTTTAGAGTTTAGAGTTTAGAGTTTAGAGTTTAGAGTTTAGATAGTTTACAGTTTAGAGTTTAGAGTCTAGATTAAGTTTTAGAGTTTAGAGTTTAGAGGTTAGTTTAGTGTTTAGAGTTTAGAGTACGAGTTTAGAGTTTGAGTTTTGAGATTAGAGTTTAGAGTTTTAGAGTTTAGACTTTAGAGTTTAGAGTTTAGAGTTTAGAGTTAGAGTTTAGAGTTTAGAGTTTAGAGTTTAAGTTAGAGTTTAGAGTTTAGAGTTTAGAGTTTAGAGTTTAGAGTTTAGAGTTTAGAGTTTAGAGTTTAGAGTTTAGAGTTTAGAGTTTAGAGAGTTTAGAGCTCAGAGTTTAGAGTTACAGAGTTTAGAGTTTAGAGTTTAATAGTTTAGAGTTTAATGTTTAGAGAGTTTACAGTTTAGAGTTTAGAGTCTAGATTTTAATGTTTAGAGTTTAGAGTTTAGAGTTTAATAGTTTAGAGTTTAAAGTTTAGTGAGTGTACAGTTTAGAGTTTAGAGTCTAGATTTTAATGTTTAGAGTTTAGAGTTTAGAGTTTAGAGTTTTGAGTTTTGAGTTTAGTGTTTAGAGTTTAGAGTTTAGAGTTTAGACTTTAGAGTATAGAGTTTAGAGTTTAGAGTTTAGAGTTTAGAGTTTAGAGTTTAGTGTTTAGAGTTTTTAGAGGTTAGAGTTTAGAGTTTAGAGTTTAGACTTTCGAGTTTAGAGTTTAGAGTTTAGAGTTCGAGTTTAGAATTTACAGTTTAGAGTTTAGAGTTTAGAGTATAGAGTTTAGAGTTTAGAGTTTAGACTTTAGAGTTTAGAGTTTTTAAAGCTTAGGGTTTAGAGTCACAGAGTTTAGAGTTTAGAGTTTAGAGTTTAATAGTTTAGAGTTTAGAGTATAGATAGTTTGCAGTGTAGAGTTTAGAGTCTAGATTTTAATGTTTAGAGTTTAGAGTTTAGAGTTTTGAGTTTAGTGTTTAGAGTTTAGAGTATGGAGTTTAGAGTTTTGAGTTTTGAGTTTAGAGTTTAGAGTTTAAAGTTTAGAGTTTAATGTTTAGAGAGTTTACAGTTTAGAGTTTAGAGTCTAGATTTTAATGTTTAGAGTTTAGAGTTTAGAGTTTAATAGTTTAGTGTTTAAAGTTTAGTGAGTTTACAGTTTAGAGTTTAGAGTCTAGATTTTAATGTTTAGAGTTTAGAGTTTAGAGTTTAGAGTTTAGAGTTTAGTGTTTAGAGTTTAGAGTTTAGAGTTTAGAGTTTAGAGTATAGAGTTTAGAGTTTAGAGTTTAGAGATTAGAGTTTAGTGTTTAGAGTTTTTAGAGGTTAGAGTTTAGAGTTTAGAGTTTAGACTTTCGAGTTTAGAGTTTAGAATTTAGAGTTCGAGTTTAGAATTTACAGTTTAGAGTTTAGAGTTTAGAGTATAGAGTTTAGACTTTAGACTTTAGACTTTAGAGTTTAGAGTTTTTAAAGCTTAGGGTTTAGAGTCACAGAGTTTAGAGTTTAGAGTTTAGAGTTTAATAGTTTAGAGTGTAGAGTATAGAGAGTTTACAGTGTAGAGTTTTAGAGTCTAGATTTTAATGTTTAGAGTTTAGAGTTTAGAGTTTAGAGTTTAGTGTTTAGAGTTTAGAGTATGGAGTTTAGAGTTTAGAGTTTTGAGTTTAGAATTTAGAGTTTAGAGTTAGAGTTTAGAGTTTAGAGTTTAGAGTTTAGACATTAGACTTTAGAGTTTAGAGTTTAGAGTTTAGAGTTTAGAGTTTAGAGTTTAGAGTTTAGAGTGTAGAGTTTAGAGTTTAGAAATTAGAGTTTAGAGTTTAGACATTAGACTTTAGAGTTTAGAGTTTAGAGTTTAGAGTTTAGAGTTTAGAGTGTAGAGTGTAGAGTTTAGAGTTTAGAGTTTAGAGTTTAGAGTTTAGAGTTTAGAGTTTAGAGTTTAGAGTTTAGAGTTTAGAGTTTAGAGTTTAGAGTTTAGACTTTCGAGTTTAGAGTTTAGAGTTTAGAGTTTAGAGTTTAGAGTTTAGAGTTTAGAGTTTAGAGAGTTTAGAGGTCAGAGTTTAGTTTACAGAGTTTAGAGTTTAGAGTTTAGAGTTTAGAGTTTAATGTTTAGAGTTTACAGTTTAGAGTTTAGAGTCTAGATTTTAATGTTTAGAGTTTAGAGTTTAGAGTTTAATAGTTTAGAGTTTAAAGTTTAGTGAGTGTACAGTTTAGAGTTTAGAGTCTAGATTTTAATGTTTAGAGTTTAGAGTTTAGAGTTTAGAGTTTAGAGTTTAGTGTTTAGAGTTTAGAGTTTAGAGTTTAAAGTTTAGAGTTTAGAGTTTAGAGTATAGAGTTTAGAGTTTAGAGTTTAGAGTTTAGAGTCTAGATTTTAATGTTTAGAGTTTAGAGTTTAGAGTTTAGAGTTTTGATTTTGAGTTTATGTTTAGAGTTTAGTTTAGAGTTTAGACTTTAGAGTATAGAGTTTAGAGTTTAGAGTTTAGAGTTTAGAGTTTAGAGTTTAGAGTTTAGAGTTTAGAGTTTAGAGTTTAGAGTTTAGAGTTTAGAGTTTAGAGAGTTTAGAGCTCAGAGTTTAGAGTTACAGAGTTTAGAGTTTAGAGTTTAATAGTTTAGAGTTTAATGTTTAGAGAGTTTACAGTTTAGAGTTTAGAGTCTAGATTTTAATGTTTAGAGTTTAGAGTTTAGAGTTTTATAGTTTAGAGTTTAAGAGTTTAGTGAGTTTACAGTTTAGAGTTTAGAGTCTAGAGTTAATGTTTAGAGTTTAGAGTTTAGAGTTTAGAGTTTTGTTTGAGTTTTGAGTTTTAGTTTTAGAGTTTAGAGTTTAGAGTTTAGACTTTAGAGTATAGAGTTTAGAGTTTAGAGTTTAGAGTTTAGAGTTTAGAGTTTAGTGTTTAGAGTTTTTAGAGGTTAGAGTTTAGAGTTTAGAGTTTAGACTTTCGAGTTTAGAGTTTAGAGTTTAGAGTTCGAGTTTAGAATTTAGAGTTTAGAGTTTAGAGTTTAGAGTATAGAGTTAGAGTTTAGAGTTTAGACTTTAGAGTTTAGAGTTTTTAAGCTTAGGTTTAGAGTCACAGAGTTTAGAGTTTAGAGTTTAGAGTTTAATAGTTTAGAGTTTAGAGTATAGAGTTTGCAGTGTAGAGTTTAGAGTTTAGATTTTATGTTAGAGTTTAGAGTTTAGAGTTTAGAGTTTAGTGTTTAGAGTTTAGAGTATGGAGTTTAGAGTTTGAGTTTTGAGTTTAGAGTTTAGAGTTTAAAGTTTAGAGTTTAATGTTTGAGAGTTTAGAGTTTAGAGTTTAGAGTCTAGATTTTAAGTTTAGAGTTTAGAGTTTAGAGTTTAATAGTTTTAGTGTTTAAAGTTTAGTGAGTTTACAGTTTAGAGTTTAGAGTCTAGAGTTTAGTTTTTAGAGTTTAGAGTTTAGAGTTTAGAGTTTAGAGTTAGAGTTTAGTGTTTAGAGTTTAGAGTTTAGAGTTTAGAGTTTAGAGTTTAGAGTTTAGAGTTTAGAGTTTAGAGATTAGAGTTTAGTGTTAGAGTTTTTAGAGTTAGAGTTTAGTTTAGAGTTTAGAGTTTCGAGTTTAGAGTTTAGAGTTTAGAGTTCGAGTTTAGAATTTAGTTTTAGAGTTTAGAGTTTAGAGTATAGAGTTTAGAGTTTAGAGTTTAGACTTTAGAGTTTAGAGTTTTTAAAGCTTAGGGTTTAGAGTCACAGAGTTTAGAGTTTAGAGTTTAGAGTTTAATAGTTTAGAGTGTAGAGTTTAGAGAGTTTACAGTGTAGAGTTTAGAGTTTAGATTTAGAGTTTAGAGTTTAGAGTTTAGAGTTTAGAGTTTAGTGTTTAGAGTTTAGAGTATGAGTTTAGAGTTTAGAGTTTGAGTTTAGAGTTTAGAGTTTAGAGTTGAGTTTAGAGTTTAGAGTTTTAGAGTTTAGAGTTTAGAGTTAGAGTTTAGAGTTTAGAGTTTAGAGTTAGAGTTTAGAGTTTAGAGTTTAGAGTTTAGAGTTTAGAGTTTAGAGTTTAGAAATAGAGTTTAGAGTTTAGAGTTTAGAGTTTAGAGTTTAGAGTTTAGAGTTTAGAGTTTAGAGTTTAGAGTGTTAGAGTTTAGAGTTTAGAGTTTAGAGTTAGAGTTTAGAGTTTAGAGTTTAGAGTTTAGAGTTTAGAGTTTAGAGTTTAGAGTTTAGAGTTTAGAGTTTAGAGCTTTCGAGTTTAGAGTTTAGAGTTTAGAGTTTAGAGTTTAGAGTTTAGAGTTAGAGTTTAGAGAGTTTAGAGTTTAGAGTTTAGAGTTACAGAGTTTAGAGTTTAGAGTTAATAGTTTAGAGTTTAAGTTTAGAGAGTTTACAGTTTAGAGTTTAGAGTCTAGATTTTATGTTTAGAGTTTAGAGTTTAGAGTTTAATAGTTTAGAGTTTAAAGTTTAGTGAGTGTACAGTTTAGAGTTTAGAGTTAGATTTTATGTTTAGAGTTTAGAGTTTAGAGTTTAGAGTTTAGAGTTTAGTGTTTAGAGTTTAGAGTTTAGAGTTTAAAGTTTAGAGTTTAGAGTTTAGAGTATAGAGTTTAGAGTTTAGAGTTTAGAGTTTAGAGTCTAGATTTTAATGTTTAGAGTTTAGAGTTTAGAGTTTAGAGTTTGAGTTTAGAGTTTAGTGTTTAGAGTTTAGAGTTTAGAGTTTAGAGTTTAGAGTTTAGAGTTTAGAGTTTAGAGTTTAGAGTTTAGAGTTTAGAGTTTAGAGTTTAGAGTTTAGTGTTAGAGTTTTTAGAGTTTAGAGTTTAGAGTTAGAGTTTAGAGTTTCGAGTTTAGAGTTCGAGTTTAGATTTAGAGTTTAGAGTTTAGAGTTTAGAGTTTAGAGTTTAGAGTTTAGAGTTTAGAGTTTAGAGTTTAGAGTTTTTAAAGCTTAGGTTTAGAGTTTAGAGTTTAGAGTTTAGAGTTTATAGTTTAGAGTTTAAAGTTTAGTGAGTTTACAGTTTAGAGTTTAGAGTCTAGATTTTAATGTTTAGAGTTTAGAGTTTAGAGTTTAGAGTTTAGAGTTTAGAGTTTAGAGTTTAGAGTTTAGAGTTTAGAGTTTAGAGTATAGAGTTTAGAGTTTAGAGTTTAGAGTTTAGAGTTTAGAGTTTAGTGTTTAGAGTTTTTAGAGGTTAGAGTTTAGAGTTTAGAGTTTAGAGTTTCGAGTTTAGAGTTTAGAGTTTAGAGTTCGAGTTTAGAATTTACAGTTTAGAGTTTAGAGTTTAGAGTATAGAGTTTAGAGTTTAGACTTTAGCTTTAGAGTTTAGATTTTTAAAGCTTAGGGTTTAGAGTCACAGAGTTTAGAGTTTAGAGTTTAGAGTTAAATAGTTTAGAGTTTAGAGTATTAGAGTTTAGAGTGTAGAGTTTAGAGTCTAGATTTTAATGTTTAGAGTTTAGAGTTTAGAGTTTAGAGTTTAGTGTTTAGAGTTTAGAGTATGGAGTTTAGAGTTTTAGAGTTTTGAGTTTAGAGTTTAGAGTTTAGAGTTTAGAGTTTAGAGTTTAGAGTTTAGAGTTTAGAGTTTAGAGTTTAGAGTTTAGAGTTTAGAGTTTAGAGTTTAGAGTTTAGAGTTTAGAGTTTAGAGTTTAGAGTTTAGAGATTAGAGTTTAGAGTTTAGAGTTTAGAGTTTAGAGTTTAGAGTTTAGAGTTTAGAGTTTAGAGTTTAGAGTTTAGAGTTTAGAGTTTAGAGTTTAGAGTTTAGAGTTTAGAGTTTAGAGTTTAGAGTTTAGAGTTTAGAGTTTAGAGTTTCGAGTTTAGATTTAAGTTTAGAGTTTAGAGTTTAGAGTTTAGAGTTTAGAGTTTAGAGTTTAGAGTTTAGAGTTTAGAGTTTAGAGTTTAGAGTTTAGAGTTTAGAGTTTAGAGAGTTTAGAGGTCAGTGTTTAGAGTTACAGAGTTTAGAGTTTAGAGTTTAATAGTTTAGAGTTTTATGTTTAGAGAGTTTACAGTTTAGAGTTTAGAGTCTAGATTTTAATGTTTAGAGTTTAGAGTTTAGAGTTTAATAGTTTAGAGTTTAAAGTTTAGTGAGTTTACAGTTTAGAGTTTAGAGTCTAGATTTTAATGTTTAGAGTTTAGAGTTTAGAGTTTAGAGTTTAGAGTTTAGTGTTTAGAGTTTAGAGTTTAGAGTTTAGAGTTTAGAGTTTAGAGTTAGAGTATAGAGTTTAGAGTTTAGAGTTTAGAGTTTAGAGTTTAGAGTTTAGTGTTTAGAGTTTTTAGAGGTTAGAGTTTAGAGTTTAGAGTTTAGACTTTCGAGTTTAGAGTTCGAGTTTAGAATTTACACTTTAGAGTTTAGAGTTTAGAGTATAGAGTTTAGAGTTTAGAGTTTAGAGTTTAGAGTTTAGAGTTTTTAAAGCTTAGGGTTTAGAGTCACAAAGTTTAGAGTTTAGAGTTTAGAGTTTAATAGTTTAGAGTTTAGAGTATAGATAGTTTACAGTGTAGAGTTTAGAGTCTAGATTTTAATGTTTAGACTTTAGAGTTTAGAGTTTAGAGTTTAGTGTTTAGATTTTAGAGTATGGAGTTTAGAGTTTTGAGTTTTGAGTTTAGAGTTTAGAGTTTAGAGTTTAGAGTTTAGAGTTTAGAGTTTAGAGATTAGAGTTTAGAGTTTAGAGTTTAGAGTTTAATGTTTAGAGTTAGAGTATAGAGTTTAGAGTTTAGAGTTTAGAGTTTAGACTTTAGAGTTTAGAGTTTAAAGTTTAGAGTTTAGAGTTAGAGAGTTTAGAGTAGAGATTTTAGAGTTTAGAGATTAGAGTTTAGAGTTTAGAGAGTTTAGAGTTTAGTTTAGAGTTTAGAGTTTTTAGAGTTTAGAGTTTAGAGAGTTTAGAGTTAGAGTATAGAGTTTAGAGTTTAGAGTTTAGATAGTTTACAGTGTAGAGTTTAGAGTCTAGATTTTAATGTTTAGAGTTTAGAGTTTAGAGGTTAGAGTTTAGTGTTTAGAGTTAGAGTATGGAGTTTAGAGTTTTGAGTTTTGAGTTTAGAGTTTAGACTTTAGAGTTTAGACTTTAGAGTTTAGAGTTTAGAGTTTAGAGTTTAGAGTTTAGAGTTTAGAGTTTAGAGTTTAATGTTAAGAGTTTAGAGTTTAGAGTTTAGAGTTTAGAGTTTAGAGTTTAGAGTTTAGAGTTTAGAGTTTAGAGTTTAGAGTTTAGAGTTTAGAGTTTAAAGTTTAGAGTTTAGAGTTTAGAGTTTAGAGTTTAGACTTTCGAGTTTAGAGTTAGAGTTTAGAGTTTAGAGTTTAGAGTTTAGAGTTTAGAGAGTTTAGAGTTAGAGTTTAGAGTTACAGAGTTTAGAGTTTAGAGTTTAATAGTTTAGAGTTTAATGTTTAGAGAGTTTACAGTTTAGAGTTTAGAGTCTAGATTTTAATGTTTAGAGTTTAGAGTTTAGAGTTTAATAGTTTAGAGTTTAAAGTTTAGTGAGTTTACAGTTTAGAGTTTAGAGTCTAGATTTTAATGTTTAGAGTTTAGAGTTTAGAGTTTAGAGTTTAGAGTTTAGAGTTTAGAATTTATAGTTTAGAGTTTAGAGTTTAGACTTTAGAGTTAGAGTTTAGAGTTTGAGTTTAGAGTTTAGAGTTTCGAGGTTAGTGTTAGAGTTTTTAGATTTTAGAGTTTAGAGTTTAGAGTTAGACTTTCGAGTTAGAGTTTAAGAGTTTAGAGTGTCGAGTTTAGAATTTACAGTTTAGAGTTTTGAGTTTAGAGTTAGAGTTTAGAGTTTTAGAGTTTAGACTTTAGATTTTAGAGTTTTTAAAGCGTTAGTGTTTAGAGTCACAGAGTTTAGAGTTTAGAGTTTAGAGTTTAATAGTTTAGAGTTTAGAGTATAGATAGTTTAGGTGTAGAGTTTAGAGTTTAGATTTTAATGTTTAGAGTTTTAGAGTTTAAGGTTTTGAGTTTGTGTTTAGAGTTTAGAGTAGGAGTTTAGAGTTTAGAGTTTTGAGTTTAGAGTTTTAGAGTTTAAAGTTTAGAGTTTAATGTTAGAGAGTACAGTTTAGAGTTTAGAGTCTAGAGTTTATGTTTAGAGTTTAGGTTTAGAGTTTATAGTTTAGTGTTTAAACGAGTTTAGAGTGTTTTACAGTTTAGAGTTTAGAGTCTAGATTTTAATGTTTAGAGTTTAGAGTTTAGAGTTTAGAGTTTAGAGTTTAGTGTTTAGAGTTTAGAGTTTAGAGTTTAGAGTTTAGAGTAAGTTTCGAGTTTAGAGTTTAAGTGTAGAGATTAGAGTTTAGTGTTTAGAGTTTTTAGAGGTTAGAGTTTAGAGTTTAGAGTTTAGAGTTTCGAGTTTAGAGTTTAAATTAGAGTTCGAGTTTAGAATTTACAGTTAGAGTTTAGAGTTTAGAGTTAGAGTTTAGAGTTTAGAGTTTAGACGTTAGAGTTTAGAGTTTTTTAAAAAGTTAGAGTTTAGAGTCACAGAGTTTAGAGTTTAGATTTAGAGTTTATAGTTTAGAGTGTAGAGTTTAGAGATTTTACATTTAGAGTTTTAGAGTCTAGATTTTAATGTTTAGAGTTTAGAGTTTAGAGTTTAGAGTTTAGTGTTTAAGTTTAGAGTAGGAGTTAGAGTTTAGAGTTTTGAGTTTAGAGTTTAGAGTTTAGAGTTAGAGTTTAGAGTTTAGAGTTTAGAGTTTAGAGTTTAGAGTTAGAGTTTTTTAGAGTTTAGAGTTTAGAGTTTAGAGTTTAGAGTTTAGAGTTTAGAGTTTAGAGTTTAGAGTTTAGAGTTTAGAGTTTAGAGTTTAGAGTTTAGACATTGAGTTTAGAGTTAAGTTTAGAGTTTAGAGTTTAGAGTTTAGAGTTTAGAGTGTAGAGTTTAGAGTTTAGAGTTTAGAGTTTAGAGTTTAGAGTTTAGAGTTTAGAGTTTGAGTTTAGAGTTTAGATTTAGAGTTTAGAGTTTAGAGTTTCGAGTTTAGAGTTTAGAGTTTAGAGTTTTAGAGTTTAGAGTTTAGAGTTTAGAGTTTAGAGAGTTAGAGTCAGAGTTTAGAGTTTAGAGTTTAGAGTTTAGAGTTTAGAGTTTAGAGTTTTATTGTTTAGAGTTTTAGAGTTTAGAGTTAGAGTTTAGATTTTAAGTTTAGAGAGTTTAGAGTTTAGAGTTTAGAGTTTAGAGTTTAAGTTTAGTGAGTTTAGAGTTTAGAGTTTAGAGTTTAGATTTTAAGTTTAGAGTTTAGAGTTTAGAGTTTAGATTTAGAGTTTAGTGTTTAGAGTTTAGAGTTTAGAGTTTAAAGTTTAGAGTTTAGAGTTTAGATTATGAGTTTAGAGTTTAGAGTTTAGAGTTTAGAGTTTAGAGTTTAGAGTTTAGAGTTTAGAGTTTAGAGTTTAGAGTTTAGAGTTTAGAGTTTAGTGTTTAGAGTTTAGAGTTTAGAGTTTAGAGTTTAGAGTTTAGAGTTTAGAGTTTAGAGTTTAGAGTTTAGAGTTTAGAGTTTAGAGTTTAGAGTTTAGAGTTTAGATTTTAGAGTTTAGAGTTTAGAGTTTAGAGTTTAGAGTTTAGAGTTTAGAGTTTAGAGTTTAGAGTTTAGAGTTTAGAGTTTAGAGTCTAGATTTTAAGTTTAGAGTTTAGAGTTTAGAGTTTAGAGTTTAGAGTTTAGTGTTTAGAAGTTTAGAGTTTAGAGTTTAGAGTTTAGAGTTTAGAGTTAGAGTTTAGAGTTTATAGTTTAGAGTTTAGAGTTTAGACGTTTAGAGTTTAGAGTTTAGAGTTAGAGTTTAGACCTTCGAGTACAATAGAGTTTAGAGTTTAGAGTTAGAGTTTAGAGTTTTTAGAGTTTAGAGTTTAGATTTCAGTTTAAGAGTTTTAGACGTCAGAGTTTAGATTACAGAGTTTAGAGTTTAGAGTTTACAATGTTAAGTTTAATGTTTAGAGTTTACAGTTTAGAGTTTAGAGTCTAGATTTTAATGTTTTAAGTTAGGAGTTTAGAGTTTAATAGTTTAGAGTTTAAAGTTAGTGAGTTACAGTTTTGAGTTTAGAGAGTCTAGATTTTATGTTTAGAGTTTAGAGTTTAGAGTTTAGAGTTTTGAGTTTAGTGTTTAGAGTTAGAGTTAGAGTTTAAAGTTTAGAGTTTAGAGTTTAGAGTATAGAGTTTTTAGAGTTTAAGATTTTAGTATTTTAGAGTCTAGATTTTAATGTTTAGAGTTTAGAGTTTAGAGTTTAGAGTGTTGAGTTTGGAGTTTAGTGTTTAGAGTTTAGATATTTAGAGTTTTAAGCTTTAGAGTATAGAGTTTAAGTTAGAGGTTAGAGTTTAGAGTTTAGAGTTTAGAGTTTTAGAGTTTAGAGTTTAGAGTTTAGAGTTTAGAGTTTAGAGTTTAGAGAGTTTAGAGCTCAGAGTTTAGAGTTACAGATTTAGAGTTTAGAGTTTAATAGTTTGAGTTTAATGTTTAGAGAGTTTACAGTTTAGGAGTTTAGAGTCTAGATTTTAATGTTTAGAGTTTTAGAGTTTAGAGTTTAATAGTTAGAGTTTAAAGTTTAGTTGAGTGTGTACAGTTTAAGTTTAGAGTCTAGATTTTAATGTTTAGAGTTTAGAGTTTAGAGTTTATTAGTTTTGAGTTTTGAGTTTAGAGTTTAGAGTTAGAGGTTAGAGTTTAAGACTTTAGAGTATAGAGTTTAGAGTTTAGAGTTTAGAGTTAGAGTTTAGAGTTTAGTGTTTAGAGTTTAGTAGAGGTGTAGAGTTTAGAGTTAGAGAGTTTAGACTTCGATTTAGAGTTTAGAGTTTAGAGTTCGAGTTTAGAATTTACAGTTTAGAGTTTAGAGTTTAGTATAGAGTTTAGATTTAGAGTTTAGACTTTAGAGTTTAGAGTTTTTAAAGCTTAGGGTTTAGAGTCACAGAGTTTAGTTTAGAGTTTTGAGTTTAAATAGTTAAGAGGTTTAGAGTATAGATAGTTTGCAGTGTAGAGTTTAGAGTCTAGATTTTAATGTTTAGATTAGAGTTTAGAGTTTTAGAGTTTAGAGTTTGTGTTTAGAGTTAGAGTATGGAGTTTAGAGTTTGAGTTGAGTTTAGAGTTTAGAGTTTAAAGTTTAGAGTTTAATGTTTAGAGAGTTTACAGTTTAGAGTTTAGAGTCTAGATTTTAATGTTTAGAGTTTTGAGTTTAGAGTTTAATAGTTGTGTTTTAAAGGTTAGTGAGTTTACAGTTTAGAGGTTTAGAGTCTAGATTTTAATGTTTAGAGTTTAGAGTTTGAGATTTTAGAGTTTAGAGTTTAGTGTTTAGAGTTTTAGAGTTTAGAGTTTAGAGTTTAGAGTATAGAGTTTAGAGTTTAGAGTTTAGAGATTAGAGTTTAGTGTTTAGAGTTTTTAAGAGTTAGAGTTTTAGAGTTTTGAGTTTTAGACTTATTTTCGAGTTTAGAGTTTAGAATTTAGAGTTCGAGTTTAGAATTCAGTTTAGAGTTTAGAGTTTAGAGTTTAGAGTTTAGAGTTTAGAGTTTAGAGTTTAGAGTTTAGAGTTTAGTTTTAGAGTTTAGAGTTTAGAGTTTAGAGTTCGAGTTTAGAATTTAGAGTTTAGAGTTTAGAGTTTAGAGTATAGAGTTTAGAGTTTAGAGTTTAGAGTTTAGAGTTTAGAGTTTTTAGAGTTTAGGTTTAGAGTTTAGAGAGTTTTAGAGTTTAGAGTTTAGAGTTTAGATTTTAGAGTTTAGAGTTTAGAGTTTAGTTAGAGTTTAGAGTTTAGAGTTTATTTTAGAGTTTAGAGTTTAGAGTTTAGAGTTTAGAGTTTTTAGAGGTTAGAGTTTAGAGTTAGAGTTTAGAGTTTAGAGTTAGAGTTTTAGAGTTTAGAGTTTAGAGTTTAGAGTTTAGAGTTAGAGTTTAGAGATTAGAGTTTAGAGTTTAGAGTTTAGAGTTTAGAGTTTAGAGTTTAAGTTTAGAGTTAGAGTTTTAGAGTTTAGAGTTTAGACTTTCGAGTTTAGAGTTTAGAGTTAAGTTTAGAGTTTAGAGTTTAGAGAGTTTAGAGTTAGAGTTTAGAGATTAGAGTTTAGAGTTTAGAGTAGAGTTTAGAGTTTTTAGAGTTTAGAGAGTTTAGAGTTTATAGAGTTTAGAGTTTAGTTTTAGAGTTAGAGTTTAGAGTTTAGAGTTTAGAGTTTAGAGTTTAGAGAGTTTACAGTTTAGAGTTTAGAGTCTAGATTTTAATGTTTAGAGTTTAGAGTTTAGAGTTTAGAGTTTAGTGTTTAGAGTTTAGAGTTTAGAGTTTAGAGTTTAGAGTTTAGAGTTTAGAGTTTAGAGTTTAGAGTTTAGAGTTTAGAGTTTTAGAGTTTAGAGTTTAGAGTTTTTAGAGTTTAGAGTTTAGAGTTTAGAGTTTAGAGTTTAGATTTTAGAGTTAGAGTTTAGAGTTTAGAGTTTAGATTTAGAGTTTAGAGTTTAGAGTTTAGAGTTTAGAGTTTAGAGTTTAGAGTTTTAGAGTTTAGAGTTCGAGTTTAGAGTTACAGAGTTTAGAGTTTAGAGTTTAATAGTTTAGAGTTTAAGTTTAGAGAGTTTACAGTTTAGAGTTTAGAGTTAGAGTTTAGAGTTTTTAGAGTTTAGAGTTTAGAGTTTAATAGTTTAGAGTTTAAAGTTTAGTGAGTTTACAGTTTAGAGTTTAGAGTCTAGATTTTAATGTTTAGAGTTTAGAGTTTAGAGTTTAGAGTTTAGAGTTTGAGTTTAGAGTTTTTAGAGTTTAGAGTTTAGAGTTTAGAGTTTAGAGTATAGAGTTTAGAGTTTAGAGTTAGAGTTTAGAGTTTAGAGTTTAGTGTTTAGAGTTTTTAGAGGTTAGAGTTTAGAGTTTAGAGTTTAGCCTTTCGTGTTTAGAGTTTAGAGTTTAGAGTTCGAGTTTAGAATTTACAGTTTAGAGTTTAGAGTTTAGAGTATAGAGTTTAGAGTTTAGAGTTTAGAGTTTAGAGTTTAGAGTTTTTAAAGCTTAGGGTTTAGAGTCACAGAGTTTAGAGTTTAGAGTTTAGAGTTTAATAGTTTAGAGTTTAGAGTATAGAGAGTTTACAGTGTAGAGTTTAGAGTCTAGATTTTAATGTTTAGAGTTTAGAGTGTAGAGTTTAGAGTTTAGTGTTTACAGTTTAGAGTATGGAGTTTAGAGTTTAGAGTTTTGAGTTTAGAGTTTAGAGTTTAAGTTTAGAGTTTAGTTTAGAGTTTACAGTTTAGAGTTTAGAGTATAGAGTTTAGAGTTTTTAGAGTTTAGAGTTTAGAGTTTATAGTTTAGAGTTTAAAGTTTAGTGAGTTTACAGTTTAGAGTTTAGAGTTTAGAGTTTAATGTTTTGAGTTTATAGTTTAGAGTTTAGAGTTTAAAGTTTAGAGTTTAGATTTTAGAGTTTAGAGTTCAGAGTTTAGAGTTTGGAGTTTAGAGTTTAGAGTTTAGAGTTTAGAGTTTAGAGTTTAGAGTTTAGAGTTTAGAGTTTAGAGTTTAGAGTTTAGAGTTTAGAGTTTAGAGTTTAGAGAGTTTAGAGTTTAGAGTTAGAGTTTAGAGTTTAGAGTTTTTTTTAGAGATTTATAGTTTAGAGTTTAGAGTTTAAAGTTTTTTAGAGTTTAGAGTTTAATAGTTTAGAGTTTAATGTTTAGTGAGTTTACAGTTTAGAGTTTAGAGTCTAGATTTTATGTTTAGAGTTTAGAGTTTAGAGTTTAATAGTTTAGAGTTTAAAGAGTTTAAGTTTAGTGAGTTTACAGTTTAGAGTTTAGAGTTAGATTTAATGTTAGAGTTTAGAGTTTAGAGTTTAGAGTTTAGAGTTTAGTGTTTAGAGTTTAGAGTTTAGAGTTTAGAGTTTAGAGTATAGAGTTTAGAGTTTAGAGCTTAGAGTTTAGAGTTTAGAGTTTAGAGTTTAGTGTTTAGAGTTTTTAGAGGTTAGAGTTTAGAGTTTAGAGTTTAGCCTTTCGTGTTTAGAGTTTAGAGTTTAGAGTTCGAGTTTAGAATTTACAGTTTAGAGTTTAGAGTTTAGAGTATAGAGTTTAGAGTTTAGAGTTTAGAGTTTAGACTTTAGAGTTTAGAGTTTTTAAAGCTTAGGGTTTAGAGTCACAGAGTTTAGAGTTTAGAGTTTAGAGTTTAATAGTTTAGAGTTTAGAGTATAGAGAGTTTACAGTGTAGAGTTTAGAGTCTAGATTTTAATGTTTAGAGTTTAGAGTGTAGAGTTTAGAGTTTAGTGTTTACAGTTTAGAGTATGGAGTTTAGAGTTTAGAGTTTTGAGTTTAGAGTTTAGAGTTTAGAGTTTAGAGTTTAGAGTTTAGAGTTTAGAGTTTAGAGTTTAGAGTTTCGAGTTTAGAGTTTAGAGTTTAGAGTTTATAGTTTAGAGTTTAGATTTTAGAGTTTAGAGTTTAGAGTTTAGAGTTTAAAGTGTTTAGAGTAGAGATTTTAGAGTTTAGAGTATAGAGTTTAGAGTTAAGAGTTTAGAATTTAGAGTTTATAGTTTAGAGTTTAGAGTTTAAAGTTTAGAGTTTAGATTTTAGAGTTTAGAGTTTAGAGTTTAGAGTTTGGAGTTTAAAGTTTAGGGTTTAGAGTTTAGAGTTTAGAGTTTAGAGTTTAGAGTTTAGAGTTTAGAGTTTAGAGTTTAGAGTTTAGAGTTTAGAGTTTAGAGTTTAGAGTTTAGAGTTTAGAGTTTAGAGTTTAGAGTTTAGAATTTAGAGTTTAGATTTTAGAGTTTAGAGTTTAGATTATAGAATTTAGATATTAGGGCTTAGAGTTTTGTGTTTAGAGTTTAGAGTTTAGAGTTTGGAGTAGAGTTTAGAGTCTAGATTTTAATATTTAGAGTTTAGAGTTTAGAGTTTAGTGTTTAGAGTTTAGAGTATGGAGTTTAGAGTTTAGAGTTTTGAGTTTAGAGTTTAGAGTTTGGAGTTTAGAGTTTAGAGTTTAGAGCTCAGAGTATGGAGTTTAGAGTTTAGAGTTTTGAGTTTAGAGTTTAGAGTATAGCATTTAGAGTTTAGAGTTTAAAGAGTTTAGTGCTCAGAGAGTTTAGAGATTAGAGTTTAGAGTTCAGAGTTTAGAGTTTAGAGTTTAGAGTTCGAGTTTAGAGTTTAGAGTTTAGAGTTTAGAGTTTAGAGTTTAGATTTTAGAGTTTAGATTTTAGAGTTTAGAGTTTAGAGTTTAGAGTTTGGAGTTTGGAGTTTAGAGTTAGAGTTTAGAGTTTAGAGTTTAGAGTTTAGAGTTAGAGTTTAGAGTTTAGAGTTTAGAGTTTAGAGTTTAGAGGAGAGTTTAGAGTTTAGAGTTTAGACTTTCGAGTTTAGAGTTTAGAGTTTAGAGTTCGAGTTTAGAATTTACAGTTTAGAGTTTAGAGTTTAGAGTATAGAGTTTAGAGTTTAGAGTTTAGACTTTAGAGTTTAGAGTTTTTAAAGCTTAGGTTTAGAGTCACAGAGTTTAGAGTTTAGAGTTTAGAGTTTAATAGTTTAGAGTTTAGAGTATAGATAGTTTTGCAGTGTAGAGTTTAGAGTCTAGATTTAATGTTTAGAGTTTAGAGTTTAGAGTTTTGAGTTTAGTGTTTGAGTTTAGAGTATGGAGTTTAGAGTTTTGAGTTTTGAGTTTAGAGTAGAGTTTAAGTTTAGAGTTTAATGTTTAGAGAGTTTACAGTTTAGAGTTTAGAGTCTAGATTTTAATGTTTAGAGTTAGAGTTTAGAGTTTATAGTTTAGTGTTTAAGTTTAGTGAGTTTACAGTTTAGAGTTTAGAGTCTAGATTTTAATGTTTAGAGTTTAGAGTTTAGAGTTTAGAGTTTAGAGTTTAGTGTTTAGAGTTTAGAGTTTTAGAAGTTTAGAGTTTAGAGTTTAGAGTTTAGAGTTTTAGAGTTTAGAGATTAGAGTTTAGTGTTTAGAGTTTTAGAGTTTAGAGTTTAGAGTTTAGAGTTTAGACTTTCGAGTTTAGAGTTTAGAATTTAGAGTTCGAGTTTAGAATTTACAGTTTAGAGTTTAGAGTTTAGAGTATAGAGTTTAGACTTTAGACTTTAGACTTTAGAGTTTAGAGTTTTTAAAGCTTAGGGTTTAGAGTCACAGAGTTTAGAGTTTAGAGTTTAGAGTTTAATAGTTTAGAGTGTAGAGTATAGAGAGTTTACAGTGTAGAGTTTTAGAGTCTAGATTTTAATGTTTAGAGTTTAGAGTTTAGAGTTTAGAGTTTAGTGTTTAGAGTTTAGAGTATGGAGTTTAGAGTTTAGAGTTTTGAGTTTAGAATTTAGAGTTTAGAGTTAGAGTTTAGAGTTTAGAGTTTAGAGTTTAGACATTAGACTTTAGAGTTTAGAGTTTAGAGTTTAGAGTTTAGAGTTTAGAGTTTAGAGTTTAGAGTGTAGAGTTTAGAGTTTAGAAATTAGAGTTTAGAGTTTAGACATTAGACTTTAGAGTTTAGAGTTTAGAGTTTAGAGTTTAGAGTTTAGAGTGTAGAGTGTAGAGTTTAGAGTTTAGAGTTTAGAGTTTAGAGAGTTTAGAGTTTAGAGTTTAGAGTTTAGAGTTTAGAGTTTAGAGTTTAGAGTTTAGAGTTTAGACTTTCGAGTTTAGAGTTTAGAGTTTAGAGTTTAGAGTTTAGAGTTTAGAGTTTAGAGTTTAGAGAGTTTAGAGGTCAGAGTTTAGTTTACAGAGTTTAGAGTTTAGAGTTTAGAGTTTAGAGTTTAATGTTTAGAGTTTACAGTTTAGAGTTTAGAGTCTAGATTTTAATGTTTAGAGTTTAGAGTTTAGAGTTTAATAGTTTAGAGTTTAAAGTTTAGAGTGTAAAGTGTAGAGTTTAGAGTCTAGATTTTAATGTTTAGAGTTTAGAGTTTAGAGTTTAGAGTTTAGTGTTTAGAGTTTAGAGTTTAGAGTAGAGTTTAGAGTTTTGAGTTTAGAGTTTAGAGTTTAGAGTTTAGAGTTTAGAGTTTAGAGTTTAGACATTAGGCTTTAGAGTTTAGAGTTTAGAGTTTAGAGTTTAGAGTTTAGAGTTTAGAGTTTAGAGGTAGAGTTTAGAGTTTAGAAATTAGAGTTTAGAGTTTAGACATTAGACTTTAGAGTTTAGAGTTTAGAGTTTAGAGTTTAGAGTTAGAGTTTAGAGTGTAGAGTTTAGAGTTAGAGTTTAGAGTTTAGAGTTAGAGTTTAGAGTTTAGAGTTTAGTGTTTAGAGTTTCGAGTTTAGAGTTTAAATTTTAGAGTTTAGAGTTTAGAGTTTAGAGTTTAGACTTTCGAGTTTAGAGTTTAGAGTTTAGAGTTTAGAGTTTAGAGTTTAGAGTTTAGAGTTTAGAGTTTAGAGGTCAGAGTTTAGAGTTTAGAGTTTAGAGTTTAGAGTTAATAGTTTAGAGTTTTATGTTTAGAGAGTTTACAGTTTAGAGTTTAGAGTCTAGATTTTAATGTTTAGAGTTTAGAGTTAGAGTTTAATAGTTTAGAGTTTAGAGTTTAGTTTAGAGTTTAAGTTTAGAGTTTAGAGTCTAGATTTTAAGTTTAGAGTTTAGAGTTTAGAGTTTAGAGTTTAGAGTTTAGAGTTTAGGTTTAGAGTTTAGAGTTTAGAGTTTAGAGTTTAGAGATTAGAGTATAGAGTTTAGAGTTTAGAGTTTAGAGTTTAGAGTTTAGAGTTTAGTGTTTAGAGTTTTAGAGGTTAGAGTTTAGAGTTTAGAGTTAGACTTTCGAGTTTAGAGTTCGAGTTTAGAGTTTAGACTTAGAGTTTAGAGTTTAGAGTATAGAGTTTAGAGTTTAGAGTTTAGGTTTAGAGTTTAGAGTTTTTAAAGCTTAGGGTTAGAGTCACAAAGTTTAGAGTTTAGAGTTTAGAGTTTAATAGTTAGAGTTTAGAGTATAGATAGTTTACAGTGTAGAGTTTAGAGTCTAGATTTTAATGTTTAGACTTAGAGTTTAGAGTTTAGAGTTTAGTGTTTAGAGTTTAGAGTTTTGAGAGTTTAGAGTTTTGAGTTTAGAGTTTAGAGTTTAGAGTTTAGAGTTTAGAGTTTAGAGTTTAGAGTTTAGAGATTAGAGTTTAGAGTTTAGAGTTTAGAGTTTAATGTTAAGAGTTTAGAGTGTAGAGTTTAGAGTTTAGAGTTTAGAGTTAAGACTTTCGAGTTTAGAGTTTGGAAAGTTTAGAGTTTAGAGTTTAGAGAGTTTAGAGATAGAGAGATTAGAGTTTAGAGTTTAGAGAGTTTCGAGTTTAGAGAGTTTAGAATTTATAGAGTTTACAGTTTTGAGAGTTTAGAGTTTAGAGTTTAGAGTTTAGAGTTTAGAGTTTAGATAGTTTACAGCGTAGAGTTTAGAGTCTAGATTTTAATGTTTAGAGTTTAGAGTTTAGAGGTTAGAGTTTAGTGTTTAGAGTTTAGAGTACGGAGTTTAGAGTTTTGAGTTTTGAGATTAGAGTTTAGAGTTTAGAGTTTAGACTTTAGAGTTTAGAGTTTAGAGTTTAGAGTTTAGAGTTTAGAGTTTAGAGTTTAGAGTTTAATGTTAAGAGTTTAGAGTTTAGAGTTTAGAGTTTAGAGTTTAGAGTTTAGAGTTTAGAGTTTAGAGTTTAGAGTTTAGAGTTTAGAGTTTAGAGTTTAAAGTTTAGAGTTTAGAGTTTAGAGTTTAGAGTTTAGACTTTCGAGTTTAGTTTAGAGTTTAGAGTTTTAGAGTTAGAGTTTAGAGTTAGAGAGTTTAGAAGTTAGAGTTTAGAGTTAAGAGTTTAGAGTTTAGAGTTAATAGTTTAGAGTTTAATGTTTAGAGAGTTTAGAGAGTTTAGAGTCTAGATTTTAATGTTTAGAGTTTAGAGTTTAGAGTTAATAGTTTAGAGTTTAAGTTTAGTGAGTGTACAGTTTAGAGTTTAGAGTCTAGATTTTAATGTTAGAGTTTAGAGTTTAGAGTTTAGAGTTTAGACTTTAGTGTTTAGAATTTAGAGTTTAGAGTTTAGAGTTTAGAGTTTAGAGTTTAGAGTATAGAGTTTAGAGTTTAGAGTTTAGAGTTTAGAGTTTAGAGTTTAGAGTTTAGTGGTTAGAGTTTTTAGAGGTTAGAGTTTAGAGTTTAGAGTTAGACTTTCGAGTTTAGAGTTCGAGTTTAGATTTAAGTTTAGAGTTTAGAGTTTAGAGTATAGAGTTTAGAGTTAGAGTTTAGACTTTAGAGTTTAGAGTTTCTAAAGCTTAGGGTTTAGAGTCACAGAGTTTAGAGTTTAGAGTTTAGAGTTTAATAGTTTAGAGTTAGAGTATAGATAGTTTACAGTGTAGAGTTTAGAGTCTAGATTTTAATGTTTAGACTTTAGAGTTTAGAGTTTAGAGTTTAGTGTTTAGAGTTTAGAGTATGGAGTTTAGAGTTTGAGTTTTGAGTTTAGAGTTTAGAGTTTAGAGTTTAGAGTTTAGAGTTTAGAGTTTAGAGATTAGAGTTTAGAGTTTAGAGTTTAGAGTTTAATGTTAAGAGTTTAGAGTTTAGAGTTTAGAGTTTAGAGTTTAGAGTTTGAGTTTAGAGTTTGGAAAGTTTAGAGTTTAGAGTAGAGAGTTTAGAGATAGAGAGATTAGAGTTTAGAGTTTAGAGTTCAGAGTTAGAGAGTTTAGAATTTATAGAGTTTACAGTTTTGAGAGTTTAGAGTTTAGAGTTAGAGTTTAGAGTTTAGAGTTTAGATAGTTTACAGTTTAGAGTTTAGAGTTTATTGTTTAGAGTTTAGAGTTTAGAGTTTAGAGTTTAGAGTTTAGAGTTTAGAGTTAGAGTTTAAATTTTAGAGTTTAGAGTTTAGAGTTAGAGTTTAGAGTTTAGAGTTTAGAGTTTAGAGTTTAGAGTTTAGAGTTTAGAGTTTAGACATGAGACTTTAGAGTTTAGAGTTTAGAGTTTAGAGTTAGAGTTTAGAGTTTAGAATTTAGAGTTTAGAGTTTAGAGTTTAGAGTTTAGACATGAGACTTTAGACTTTAGAGTTTAGAGTTTAGAGTTTAGAGTTTAGAGTTTAGAGTTTAGAGTTTAGAGTGTAGAGTTAGAGTTAGAAATTAGAGTTAGAGTTAGAGTTTAGATTTTAGAGTTAGAGTTTAGAGTTTAGAGTTTAGACATGAGAATTTAGAGTTTAGAGTTTAGAGTTTAGAGTTTAGAGTTTCGAGTTTAGACATGAGACTTTAGAATTTAGATTTTAGAGTTTAGAGTTTAGAGATTAGAGTTTAGAGTTTAGAGTTTAGAGTTTAGAGTTTAGAGTGTAGAGTTTAGAGTTTAGAAATTAGAGTTTAGAGTTTAGAGTTTAGATTTTAGAGTTCAGAGTATAGAGTTTAGTGCTTGGAGTTTAGAGTTTAATAGTTTAGAGTTTAAATTTTAGAGAGTTTACAGTTTAGAGTTTAGAGTTTAGATTTTAATATTTAGAGTTTAGAGTTTAGAGTTTAGAGTTTAGAGTTTAGTGGTTAGATTTTAGAGTTTAGAGTTTAGAGTATAGAGTTTAAAGTTTAGAGTTTAGAGTTTAGAGTTTAGAGTTTAGAGTTTAGAGTTTAGAGTTTAGAGTTTAGAGTTTAGAGTTTAATGTTAAGAGTTTAGAGTTTAGAGTTTAGAGTTTAGAGTTTAGAGTTTAGAGTTTAGAGTTTAGAGTTTAGAGTTTAGAGTTTAGAGAGTTTAGAGGTCAGAGTTTAGAGTTACAGAGTTTATAGTTTAGAGTTTAATAGTTTAGAGTTTAATGTTTAGAGAGTTTACAGTTTAGTGTTTAGAGTCTAGATTTTAATGTTTAGAGTTTAGAGTTTAGAGCTTAATAGTTTAGAGTTTAAAGTTTAGGGAGTGTACAGTTTAGAGTTTTGAGTCTAGATTTTAATGTTTAGAGTTTAGAGTTTAGAGTTTAGAGTTTAGAGTTTTGAGTTTAGTGTTTAGAGTTTAGAGTTTAGAGTTTAGACTTTAGAGTATAGAGTTTAGAGTTTAGAGTTTAGAGTTTAGAGTTTAGTGTTTAGAGTTTTTAGAGGTTAGAGTTTAGAGTTTAGAGTTTAGACTTTCGAGTTTAGAGTTTAGAGTTTAGAGTTCGAGTTTAGAATTTACAGTTTAGAGTTTAGAGTATAGAGTATAGAGTTTAGAGTTTAAAGTTTAGACTTTAGAGTTTAGAGTTTTTAAAGCTTAGGGTTTAGAGTCACAGAGTTTAGAGTTTAGAGTTTAGAGTTTAATAGTTTAGAGTTTAGAGTATAGATTGTTTACAGTGTAGAGTTTAGAGTCTAGATTTTAATGTTTAGAGTTTAGAGTTTAGAGTTTAGAGTTTAGTTTTTAGAGTTTAGAGTATGGAGTTTAGAGTTTTGAGTTTTGAGTTTAGAGTTTAGAGTTTAGAGTTTAGAGTTTAGAGTTTAGAGTTTAGAGTTTAGAGTTTAGAGTTTAGAGTTTAGAGTATAGTGTTTAGAGTTTAGAGTTTAGAGTTTAGAGTTTAGAGTTTAGTGTTTAGAGTTTTTAGAGGTTAGAGTTAGAGTTTAGAGTTTAGACTTTCGAGTTTAGAGT
Source organism: Flaveria trinervia (assembly GCA_025506515.1). Classification (NCBI taxonomy): domain Eukaryota; kingdom Viridiplantae; phylum Streptophyta; class Magnoliopsida; order Asterales; family Asteraceae; genus Flaveria; species Flaveria trinervia. Next base: position 111,547 of record JACCIX010000270.1, on the reverse strand, counting down.
TTAGAGTTTAGAGTCTAGAGTATGGAGTTTAGAGTTTAGAGTTGAGTTTAGAGTTTAGAGTTTAGAGTTTAGAGTTTAGAGTTTAGAGTTTAGAGTTTAGAGTTTAGAGTTTAGAGTTTAGAGTTTAGAGTTTTAGAGTTTAGAGTTTAGAGTTAGAGTTAGAGTTAATGTTTAGAGTTTAGAGTTTAGAGTTAGAGTTTAGAGTTTGACTTTCGAGTTTAGAGTTTGGAAAGTTTAGAGTTTAGATTTTAGAGAGTTTAGAGATAGAGAGATTAGAGTTTAGAGTTTAGAGAGTTTCGAGTTTAGAGAGTTTAGAATTTATAGAGTTTACAGTTTTGAGAGTTTAGAGTTTAGATTTTAATGTTTAGAGTTTAAAGTTTAGAGTTTAGAGTTAGAGTTTAGAGTTTAGAGTTTAGAGTTTAGACTTTAGAGTTTAGAGTTTAGAGTTTAGAGTTTGAGTTTAGAGTTTAGAGTTTAGAGTTTAGAGTTTAGAGTTTAGAGTTTAGAGTTTAGAGTTTAGACATGAGACTTTAGAGTTTAGAGTTTAGAGTTTAGAGTTTAGAGTTTAGAGTTTAGAGTTTAGACATGAGACTTTAGACTTAGAGTTTAGAGTTTAGAGTTTAGAGTTAGAGTTTAGAGTTTAGAGTTTAGAGTTTAGTGTAGAGTTTAGAGTTTAGAAATTAGAGTTTAGAATTTAGAGTTTAGATTTTAGAGTTTAGAGTATAGAGTTTAGTGCTTGGAGTTTAGAGTTTAGTGTTTAGAGTTTAGAGTTAATAGTTTAGAGTTTAAATTTTAGAGAGTTACAGTTTAGAGTTTAGAGTCTAGATTTTAATATTTAGAGTAGAGTTTAGAGTTTAGAGTTTAGAGTTTAGTGATTAGAGTTAGAGTTTAGAGTATAGAGTTTAAAGTTTAGAGTTTAGAGTTTAGACTTTAGAGTTTAGAGTTTGGAGTTCAGAGTTTAGAGTTTAGAGTTTAGTGTTTTTACTTTAGAGTTTAGAATTTAGACTTTAGAGTTTAGAGTTCAGAGAGTTTAGAGTTTAGAGTTTAGAGGGTTTAAGGATAGAGAGATTAGAGTTTAGAGAGAGTTTAGAGTTTAGAGTTTAGAGGGTTTAAGGATAGAGAGATTAGAGTTTAGAGAGTTTAGAGTTTAGAGAGTTCGAGTTATAGAGTTTAGAGTTTATAGAGTTTACAGTTTTGAGAGTTTAAAGTTTAGAGTTTATTGTTTAGAGTTTAGAGTTTAGAGTTTAGAGTTTAGAGTTTAGAAAGTTTTGAGTTAAGAGAGTTTAGATTTCCAGTGTTTTGAGTTTAGAGAGTTTAGATTTTAGAGAGTTTAGATTTTAGAGAGTTTAGAGTTTAGAGTTTAGAGTTTAGAGTTTAGAGTTTAGAGTTTAGAGTTTAGAGTTTAGAGTTTAGAGTTTAGAGTTTAGAGTTTTGAGTTTAGAGTTTAGAGTTTAGAGTGTATAGTTTAGAGTTTAGAGTTTAGAGTTTAGAGTTTAGAGTTTAGAGTTTTGGAGTTTAGAGTTTAGAGTTTATAGTTTGGAGTTTATACTTTAGAGTTTAGAGTCTAGAGTTTAGAGTTTAGAGTTTAATGTTAGAGTTTAGAGTATAGAGTTTAGAGTTTGGAAAGTTTAGAGTTCAGAGTTAGAGAGTTTAGTTTAGAGAGTTTAGAGTTTATAGAGTTTAGAGTTTGGAAAGTTTAGAGTTAGAGAGTTTAGAGTTTAGAGTGTAGAGTTTAGATTTTAGTGTTTAGAGATTAGAATTTAGAGTTCGGAGTTTAGAGTTCAGAGTTTAGAGTTTGGAGTTTAGAGTTTTAAGTTAAGAGTTTAGAGTTTAGAGTTTAATGTTTAGAGTTTTAGAGGTTTATATTTTAAAGTTTAGAGTTTAGAATTTAGTGTTTAGAGTTTAGAGAGTTTAGAGTTTAAAGAGTTAATAGTTTAGAGGTTAAAGTTTAGGGTTTCGTGTTTAGAATTTGTAGTTTAGAGTTTAGTGTTTATAGTTAGAGTTTAGAATTTAGAGTTTAGAGTTTAGAGTTTAAGAGTTTAGAGTTTAAGAGTTTAGAGTTAAGAGTTTAGATTTTAGAGGTTAGAGTTTAAAGGTTAGAGTTTAATGTTTTAGAGTTTATGTTAGGACCGTGTACGTACGGAGTACTAACGAATTCTACATGAATTGATCAAAAAGTGTGAAATCCTATTTGATTGGCGATTGAAATAGTGGGAACCATAACCTGATCGATATAACATGGAACTAAACGTTAAGAATTTGTAGGAATCGATCATGATCGAACTATGAAGTTGGATTGGCTATTTAGGACGCTCTAGACGGCTAGGGTTTCAGTATATTCGAAGTATCTCTCTAAGCGTTTTTTACACTGATTAATTGGTATTTATAGGTTTGCAGTTTCCATTTGTATGACTGAACCATTAGCATGGTTCAATCATGCGACTGACTCATGCGATTGAGTCATTCATATGATTGAAGATTCAGTCGTGCGACTGAGTCAATCTTATGTCTCATCATACGATTGATCCAGTCTCCTGGTTCAGTTGTTGGACTGATTTATTAGTATGACTTATTCATGCGTATGGTCAATGAGTATAATCCATTACACATATGTAAGACATGAATGACTTTTACATTTAAGCACATAAACTATGAACACATGTATCAACAAACTCCCTCTTAGAACTAGTTTATCCTATTGTCTGACATTCTGCATATGCGCTTGCAACCTCTTAACTCTCCTCTCTAGTGACTCCTAAGTGTATCTCAAACGCAAATCAGAGCTGTATAATGTCACCAACTTGTAATATCTGATGTAGTTTACATAAAGCTGGACCCCTTTCTGCTGCAACTCTGTAAAGTCACCAACTTGCATGAGTTGGTGAAAAGGTCCATGCTTTTAGTAACTGTACATTGAGGTCTTGAGTCTGTAACTTTCTAATTCATGTACTTTATCCTTTTTGTAATATATTAGGATGTGAGCTATGGCATGTCGTAGTCACAAGTTAAAAGGAAATTTGCCTTTTGACTCTACAATTGATTTTGTGTTGTGTCTGGTCAATTGTATCCGGCTGACCTTCAAAGTATGACCGGCTGTAGGATGTAGTATATGTATCTCAAGCACTTGTAACTTCCTTTATGCTTTGTAACACTTGTAAAAGAACTTGAGAAGGCAATATACTGTAATCTTGAAAACCATCTCCTTGTGTATTTTGCTATCTTGTTCTGTCTCTTATTTACTTGTGTTCTTTGTATCATCTTTTGTGGTTAATCCAGTCTCACTATTTGATTAGTCTAGCTAATCTCTTCTTTGTGTTGTTGTGTTGTAAGTGATATAAAAAGTTTAGTATCACCGGTCCTGCATTTGGTATTAGAGCATTGCAGGCTCTAGATATAAGATCTCACCATCTTTAGATCCCTCACACACACACAAATACTAAACTTTTCAAATGGCAGCCATTTCCAAGACTAATATGGAAAATGGAACCATGAACAAGTCCCCACTGATCACTCTTGATGACTTTAACACCTGGTGCCACCAAATGGAAGGTTTCATCAGGTCTCTAGATTCATGAATGTGGGAGTCTGTTGAGAATGGATCTTATATACCAAGCACCCATTCTGCTATTGGTGGTGGTATGATCCCCAAGGCTGTGACAAACTACTCTGATGAAGATAGGAAGAGAGTAGAGGTTGATCAGAAAGCCATAACATATTGCTCTTCCTAACTCTGTATACAGAGGTTTCAAGAAATGCAAAACAACTAAGCAGTTGTGGGATGCATTGAAACTGATGTATGAGGGTTCCTCTGAAGCCAAGTTGAACAAGAAGGGTCTCCTGAAGCAGTAGTTTGAAAACTTTACCTTCAAAGCAGGTGAAACCATGACTCAGCAATACTTCAGGTATGTTGAGAGTGTGGATGCCCTAGTGGATGGAGGAGTTGCTCTTGAGAATAGAGACATTTTAAGGAAGTTCATGTCCTCACTTCCTAGGCAATGGACACACTACTGTGTGGTTATCAAGAGAACTGAGAACCTGAAAACTCTTACTCTGACCGAGTAGTGTGGGATTCTAAGTGGCTACCAGATGGAGATGAACATGCAAGGTTCATCTGGAAACACCACAATCAAATGGGTTTAGCGCTTCATGTGGTTGAAAGGGATAGCATAGAACCCCAACATTCTCTCATATGCTACCCTGACAACTCACAAAAGGGTCCTTTCATCACCTTCCCTAAGACACCAAGGGAGAACTACACTCAAGGAAGACCATTCCAAGAGACAAGTTCTTCTCAGGCCTTTGTCTCTTCGGATGAAAGTTGTGGCAGCTCTCTTTTCACCCTTGAAGACCTAGACTGTATCCATCCAGATGATCTGGAGTACATGGAAATAGTCCAGCAGATGGTTCTTCTCACTCATAGAGCGAAGAAGTTCTATAAGCGGACTGGAAGGAAGTTCCCTAGCAATGCAACCAGTGGAAAGTTTGGACTGGACAAGAGCAAAGTCAAGTATTACAACTGTAACTTGAAGGGCCACTTTGCTAAGGAGTGTAAGGCACCAACAACAAGTGTGGCCAAGCATAATCCAGACCAAACTACACTCACAAGGCTACCCAGAATGAGAAGCCAAAGCAGGAAGTTGCAGTTGTTGTTAAAGAAGGAGGTTTTGACTGGAGCTTTCAGGTGGAAGATGCTTCTCCAAACCAAGCACTAATAGCAAATCATGATGAAGCCAAGGTATTGGAACATCTCTGTACCCCTGAATGCATTGCTAAAGTTAACAGATACAGGTCCTACAACTTAGAAATGAGATCTGATATTGAGTCCTTAAACATTTTAAAAGCTGATTTTAGAAAGTCTGAAAATGATTATAAACTGAAGATAGAGGACTTAGAGAAAACTTTTTAGTTCTAAAACATGAGCATGTAAATTTTAGGACTCAGATCAAGGATCTCATAACTAAGCTGACTGAGTGCCAGGCTAAGCTTGTGATCAGCAATGCCAGGGCAAATGGGTTCTTGAAGAAGAGACCTTCAAGAACATGATATCCTCATCCTTGCACAACAAGGTGTGCTATCAAAACAAGCAGGGACTGGGTTCTAATGAGATAGCTCCTCCACACACAATCTTGTCTGTAAGATCACCCAGGTGTGGAACTTGTGAAGATGAGCTTCCTCTCATATACCCTTTAAGTGAAGAGGATGAAGAAGTGATAGTGAAGAATTTCTCTGAGAAGAGTGAAGAGGAGGATTCTAAGTGGGGCTACTATCCTTCTGAGGAGAAGAAGAAGACTGTGATGACCAAGTCTATGAGGAAGAACTTGATCAGAAAGAGCAAAAGAAAAGCAAGGAAGGCTCAAGAGATCAAGGCTACTTTTGACTCCAAACAGAAACAAGTTTTTATCTCTGTAGGATTTGAAGTAGTCAGGACTAAAGACATCAACCTAAACTCTTCTACTAAGAGTTCAGGTTCATGTTCAAATCATCTCAGCACTAAGAAGAAGACTGATCTATAGTGTACCACTACTACACAACCTGAACCATCCAATTCCAAAAACAATCCTCAGCCCAAAAGGACTGTCTTAGCATCTGCAAGGATGAAGGTGGAGAAGGGATGTGATCAAAGTCAGTCTTGTTCCCAGCAGAAGACTCATGTGAAGAAGAGAATTGAGTGTGTCATGTGTGAAAGTACTGCTCATCTTGCTAAGGATTGTTTGTACAATCCTTAAGGTACTCTTCACATGACCAGGAGAAGGACTTCCAAGAGTTTCAAGAAGATTCAAGCTTCGGAAGGAAAATCTGTTTCCTTCGAAAGCTCCAAAACTAAGAAGAATGCAAGTGAAAAATTCCTATCGGAAGAAAATTTGGTCTCGGAAGGAAGGAATACTTCCGAAACACTGAAGTCTGTTGCAGTGTCTACTGAATCTTCTGAGTTCCAGTCATCAAAACTTCCGAAGACTCAAAAGCTTCCGAAGTGTTGAAGGTCAAGTCCAAACTTCCAAAGGTGGTGTGGAAGTCAAAGGAAGACCAAGTGACTGGAAGTTCTACATCAACAATAGCTCAAGATTCCTCAAAGCACTAATATAGGATCTATGACTGTTGCATTACCTTCTATTTCTCTTAGTGAGCCCAAGACAAGTAAGAATTGGGTTTCTAAATGTAACTAATCATTTTCTTTCTGCAGAGACAGCTCAGGACAAACAAAAATGTCTCCATCATTGACAGTGCCTGTTCCAGGCACATGACAGGCAATAGATCACTACTCCAGAACTTTGAAAGGATTGATAGAGGGCCAATTGCTTTTGGAGAAGATGAAGGTGGTTACATTTCTGGAATGGGCAAGGTCACAAATGGTAAGCTCAACATTAAAAAGGTAAACTTTGTTAAGGAGCTTGGGTACAATCTTCTAAGTGTATCCCAATTTTGTGATCAGAGTCTGAGGATACATGGTGTCCGTAGTTTCTAAACTTAATATAACATGTTTTTATTGTCTTACACATATGTAATTGTATGGGTACCTAAGAAATACAATAGGTGGTTGTGCTTATATGTTGGATCAAGAAGAAGGCTAATGCAACCTAAAATTTGTCACTTAAGTTATTTTAGTGCTGCATGCAAAAGGCTTCCGAAGCTTAACATGGAACTTCTGAAGGTTGTAGAGCTCTTCCGAAGACAAAAATGAATGATCAACTTCAGAAGACAGAACTCTACTTCTGAAGACAAGTGCATACTTCCGAAGCTCAAGACTTAGAAGAATAAAGTAAAGACCACTTACGAAGTATGAAGAAAAGAAGAAGTCTCCAAGCCTTGGAAGAAGCAGCCTCTTCCGAAGTATAAGTGGCTTCAGAAGTACTTACTCTTCCTAAGCCATTTAACCTTCAGAAGACACTGCTATGAACCAGTGGACAAAAGTATGGTCTCTGACACTCCCCTGCAAACTTTTGATACAGCATGGCTTCTTCCTAAAGAGCCATGTTGTTGACCATACTTTATTCCACTGTTCACCTTTTCATGATAGTATATGTTACCAACTTTAGTTGGTGAGAAAAGGTAAGTCAGGGACATGTCCTGACTACCAAATCTCAGATAAGACTTTATCCGAGATACCTAAATCTTTAGTCTTGTAGTATAGACTTTAGCTATAGGATCCCAGCTGGTATCAAAGTATATCCGGCTGTAGATAGTATTATATATAGGTTCTCCGTGTAATTCATTAAGATAAGAGAGATCATCTGCTTGTAAAAGTCTTGTATTTTGAGTTAAGAATCAATATATAAAAGTATCTTGAAAATTATCTTTCTGTGTTCTCAGTTACTTTCTATATTGTTATCAACTCTTATTGATTCTTCATACATTCGAGTGCTGTTGTAGGTGAGTTTGAGTGAAAACACTGTGTTTAAGTAACAAACACTGATCCTACAATTGGTATCAAAGCTTTTCAGGCTCTGGATTGTGTGATCTTACCATCCAAATCAACATGTTTTTACTCCTCCCTACCACTCACTCACTCACTCAAATGGCTCTTAACAAATCTGAGGTAGAGATGGGAAAAATGACAAAAGCTCCCATCATTACCCCTGAAAACTTCAGGTCTTGGAGTAGAAGACAACAGACTATGGAACTCCATTGTCAATGGACCATACAAGCCAAAGGTGGCATCACCTGGTGGAAATGGTGCCATGATAGAGAAGCAGAGCTAAAGCTGCTAGAAGAACTGCCAAGAAGGTAGCTGAGTCCAAACTGAAGATTGACCCCAACTAGAAGGGTATCTTTATCTCAGCTGGATTCCAAGTGGTAGGTACTTCTGATTCAGGAAAGGAATGTAATACCAGCATTCCTGTCCTACCAAAGGATCAAAAGTTGAAGGGAAAAGTTGTTGATAAAGAAAAGAAGCCCAAGAAACAGCAACCCTCACTTTCCCAAAAGACTAACATTGCATGCATCATGTGTGGCCTACAAAATCACATGGCAAAACATTGTTACTATAATCTTGCAAGCACACATTATGCAAATAATGTTATGAAAGAAGTATTCAAGGAAGGTTTCACATTTGGACCTTTTCAAACGATTCAAGTAATGAAAACGGGGAAGCTAGTCTCGGAAGCCAGGTTGCTTTCGAAAGAAAGTCCTTCTTCCGAAAGGAAAATGGCTTTGGAAGCTAGAGCTACTAAGGTTTGGAAGAACAAGAAAGCTCCCTTGAAACCATCCAAGAAGAAGACTGCTTCGGAAGAAAAGTTGGTGAAGGCTTCTTCCAAAAAGAAAGAAGCTTCGGAAGAAGGCCATGCTGCAAAAGCTTCAACAAGCTCATCTTCCAAGGTCAACCAAAGGGTGGACTGGAAGATCAAGGAAGATGTCGTAGCCCCCATGCATAACTTTTGGTTCAATTATGTCATTATCCTTGTAAGAACCCAAGACTAGCAAGGATTGGGCTTCCAAACAAAACTAACAATCTCATCTTATGTGCAGGGACATCCATTTGACAAGAACAACAATGTATGGATTATAGATAGTGGATGCTCCAGGCACATGACAGGGAGCATATCTCTACTTCAACAGTTTTAGAACTATGATGGAGGTCCTGTCCGATTTGGAGGTGAGGCCGGAGGATATATTTCTAGCAGAGGGAGTATATCCAACGGTAAATTAAAAGTTGATAAAGTCCACTTTGTCAAGCAGGTTTAACACAATCTGTTAAGTGTTTCTCAATTCTGTGATCAAAAGCACCAGATGCTTTTCACAGAACATGAGTGCATTATCCTCAAACCAGCGATGACAATTCCTCCGGAATTAGTGCTTCTTAGATCTCCCAAGAAAGGGGATATGTACAAGCTAGATATGAACAATGCTTCCCCAATGGGTGAAGTATCATGCTTTCTTTCCATAGCTGATAGTGATGAGTCAACACTATGGCATAAACGTATGTGTCATGTAAATTTTAAGACAATGAATAAATTGGCTAAAAATAACTTGCTACATGGTTTGCCTAAAAAGGAGTTTTTCTGCAAAGATAACTATGTTGCATGTCTGAAAGGGAAACAACACAGGAGATCTCATAAATCCAAATGTGTTAACTCTATCACTACTCCATTACACTTATTGCACATGGATCTTTTTGGTCCCACAAGTATAATTAGCATTGGAAGGAAATCATATGCCTTGTGATAATTGATGATTTTAAAAGATTCACATGAGTATTCTTTTTAAGAACTAAAGATGAAACTGCTGAAACATTAAAATCTTTTATTCTTAAAATAGAAAATCAAATCGATCACAAAGTTAAAATCATTAGAAGTGATCAAGGGACTAAGTTTAAGAACTTCGTTCTTGACTCATTCTGTAACTCAAAAGGGATTGCCAGACAATATAGTGCTCCCCGAACTCCTCAACAAAATGGTATCGCTGAGAGGAGGAATAGGACACTTATTGAAGCTGCTCGAACTATGTTAGCTGATTCAAAGCTACCTCTAACATTTGGGCAGAGGCAGTCAGCAATGCATGCTATGTGCAAAACAGAGTTCTTGTAGTTAAGCCACATGGAAAACCCCTTATGAGCTATGGAACAAGAGGCCACCGTTCATTGGCTTTCTAAGGTCCTTTGGCAGCAAGTGTACCATACTTAACACAAAGGACAATTTAGCAAAATTTGCTAAAAGTCGGATGATGCTATTTTGTTGGATACTCTTCTAGCTCCAAAGCTTACAGAGTATACAACATTAAGAATCAACAATTTGAGGAGTCATCCAATATAGTTGTTAATAAGCACACTCCTTGTGTTAGGGGGAATGGCCCTGATCATATTTTTGATTTAGAATTGTTTCCAAACTATTCTAAACCATCTTGTGAGAATGTTTCAGTTAGAACAAGTGCTCAAAATGATGCTGATGCTACTAGTAATGATCAACTGTTTGAGCTTCCCAGACCTAGTCCAAATTCTCCAAGTGCTTCAATACATCAAGCTTCCACTATTCACTGATCTGATAGTTTAACTATAACAAGGAATAGTGAAGCTTCAATAAGTGAATCACTTACTGAGCCTCAAAACTCATCTGGTGATCCACCACCACACTAGGCAGAAGGAAGTAGTATATTGAAGGAACAGACAACTATTAATACTACTTCACAGCCAACCATTGATGATGTTTCTCATTCATTCAATCAATCCTCATTGAATGACTTTGAAACAACAGTTGGACAAGTGCTCCAGTTCCTGAGCAGAATATGTCCAACCTAGATTATCTCTACAACTGGAAGTGATTCCTGATCTTAGGATTCACAACACTCATCAAACTGAGAACATCATAGGGATGTCACTGAGGGTGTGAGAACAAGAGGACAGACCCATCAAGGAAATGTCTGCTTGTACTCATGCTTTCTATCTCAGATGGAACCCAAGAAGGTAGAAGATGCCTTGAAATATAGTAGCTGGCTTGAATCGATGCAAGAGGAGCTGCTTCAATTCAAGAGACAAAAGGTATGGAACCTATGTCTGCTACCATCTGGTCAAGTACCTATAGGCACCAAATGGGTTTTCAGAAATAAGAGAGATGATAGAGGCTTGATCATCAAGAATAAAGCAATACTTGTAGTTCAACAATACACTCAAGAGGAAGGAATCGATTATGCTGATGTTTTTGCACCAGTTGCAAGACTTGAGGCAGTAAGGATCTTCCTTGCTTATGCTGCATCCAAGGACTTCATTGTCTATCAACTTGATGTCAAGTGTGCATTTCTATATGGGGATATAGATAGGGAAGTCTATGTATGCTAACCTCCAGGATTTGAAGACCCACAACACCCCAACTATGTGTGCAAGTTGGATAAAGCTCTATATGGGCTGCACCAAGCACCTAGGCTGTGGTATGAGACTTGTCTCAGTTTCTTATGAAGAATGGCTATACTAGAGGTACCATTGATAGGACTCTCTTCTTCAGAAAGTCTAGAAAGGACATCTTGCTCGTTCAACTCTATGTTGATGACATCATATTTGGTTCCTCAAATGACCAAATGTGTAAGCACTTTGAGAGCATAATGAAGAAAAAGTTTGAGATGAGTTCCATGGGAAAATGGACTTTTTCCTTGGAATTCAGGTAAAGCAGATGAAGGAAGGGTTTTTTATTAATCAATCTAAGTATGTCTCTGACATCTTAGAAAGATTTGAAATGAAAGATTGCAAGCCTGTCAAGACACCCATACCCAGAAACCATAATCTTTGTCCTGACCTTGTGGGGGAGGATACTGATCAATATCAGTATAGGGCCATTATTGGTTCTCTGATGTATCTCACAACTAGTAGACCTGATATCATGTTTGCTACTTATTCTGTGCAAGATATCAGGATGCTCCAAAGGTGTCTCACCTAGCTGCTGTTAAGAGAATCCTCAGATACCTCAAGGGCACCTAAACTAGGTCTCTGGTATCCTAGAAACAAAGATTTCAATCTCTATGGATACTCTAACAGTGACTATGGAGACTGCAATATTGACAAGAAATCAACATCAAGAGGATGTCAATTTCTTGGTGGAAGGATCATCTCATGGCAATGCAAGAAACAATCATGTGTCTCTACATCAACTGCTGAAGTTGAATACATTGCTGCTGCTAGCTGATGTGCTCAACTGCTATGGATTCAAAATGAGATGTAGACTATGGATTCAACTTTATGAGTACTCCTATCCGTCTTGACAACAACAGTGCTATCTTAATTACTGAAAATCCGGTGAAGCACTCCAAGACAAAGAATATTGACATCAGGTATCATTTCATTGGAGATATTCATGAGAAAAATCTAATTAAGTTAATCAAAGTTGATTCAAATGAACAATATGTTGATTTGTTCACCAAAGCGTTTGATGAACAAAGATTTAAGTATCTTATAATAGCTATTGGGATGATAAACATTGATTAATTTAATCTCTTTTGAAAATCTTTTTAATATGTAAGTCTTGTGTCAATACAATTTAAGCCCTGTTATCAGAAGTTCTCTCCAAAATTTTCTAAGTGTAAATTCCTTCCAAAGAGAAATTAACCCTCGGAAGACATTCTCATATCTTTCGAAGCAAGATTTCTCAAAGAATAACTTTCTTCTCGGAAGAATTTTTGGCCTCAGAAGAAGCGATTGATTTCATATCAGATCTACTTCCGAGACTTACTAATTCTCCATTCGGAAGCAACTCTAACCTTCGGAAGCAAAGTTTTGGCTTCGGAAGTAGAATTGCCTTCGGAAGACAAGTTACCTTCGGAAATGTTTCCCACTTAGAAGAGAGATTCTACTGTGTAACGTAAATCTCTTGGGCCCCACACTGTAAAAACAAGATTTTGTTAATGATGTCGGATTATTTAATTGATTTCAACCTTACCGCCTCTGTCAATTCATCCACTAAACCATCACATCACCTAATCCTAACCTCCATTACCGCCTTACCACCCTCTTTTGAACAATCTCGACTGTTCAATTTCATCTTCTTACTTGCAATTTTACTACCCTAGAAATTTCTGCTCTCCAACTTTACCCAAGCTCAAAATCATCTACTTTCACCTTTCCAAATGGCACTCAACTCTCAGGACAACCAAGTCACACTTCTTGATTCTTCAAGAGATGCTGACTTCTTTGAAATTATCTCATTTCTCACCCAATCAACCGACTACACTGCCCTTACTGTTAACCCCACTTTTTTCTCCAACCAAATGAACGAATTTTAGGAAAATGGTCAGGTCGAAACCCTAAATGGGATTCGTGTACTACAATCCAACATCTGTGGACAGGAGTTGATCATCACTGAACAACTCATCAGGGAGCACCTTGAGCTTCATGATAAGGAGCTCCTACTGAATTCCCAAAGGACGACTTGGATAGCACTTATATCCTCATGGGATATGGTGGAGACATCAGTAGGTTGACTGTTTACAAGTTCAACTTCCCCTACAATTGGAAGTTCCTCCTGCATGTTGTTCTTCATTTCCTGTCCAACAAATCCGGAGGATGGGATCAAATCCCTTATGAACTAGGATGCTTAGTTCAGGGACTAGTGAGAGGCCTGCGCTTCAATTACTCACGATTTGTGTTCTCAAAACTAATAGGGAATCTACAAAGGGAGACATTCTTCATGTATCCTAGATTCCTTCACACATAATCAACTATGAGTTGGACGAGAGCATGCTTGTCTGTGCAGCTACTCTGACTGTTCCCCACATGCGGCATACTATTTTCAAGAAATTGAAGAACGTATCCACCAACTTCACTAGAAGGTACACCATTCTGCTTCCAGGTATGATTGAGCGCATAGCTTCTGGTGACATCCCTGCTCACCCCACAGGTGATGAACCCACACCAGCAACCTCGACCACAATACCAACACTACCTTCTCCACCCATCACCATCACTTATCAAAGACGCCCCAAACAAACCCTTGTTCAATCTACTCTGATTGAACAAGCCCTTCCGTTCAATCGAAAAAGACTTGAGTGGAAACATGGGCTCGCACTCAGTCAGAGGTCTCTCCATCCTTCTCTTTCGACCTTAATTTGGGCTTTGAGTCTCCTCAGTCTCAAACCTAGGAGCCCGATACCCAAACCTACAGCCCTTAGAATGAGTATCTACACTCTTTTGAGCTGCCAACAAGGGACAACCCCACTAGAGGCTCAATGCCTGTAGACATTGACCAAAGTCCCGGGTCAGTAGGCTTAACCTCCAAATCTTTCACTGACCTTCTATTCAAAACTGATGAAGAGATAACATCTCTCCATGGCAATGAAGTTGATCTACAATACCCACTATGAGATCAACAGAGCCCGGAGAAATCCCTTATCTCTAGCCCCCATCAGCCACCAATAACTGAGGTGAGTCCTACTGATGTGGAGGGGACTCATGTAGATTCAGCTACCACTACAAAAGGTGGCTCAATGGACCTTGTGGACAGTGGTAACATCTCTCAGACTGAATCTACGGCAACCGAGCCCTTTGATGACTCTGAAAGAGACATCATTGAGCATGGGAAACCAGGGTGCCAAGAAACCACATCTGGTGGTGAGGCTGAACATACTAGGTATGTTACCTTATCTCCATGTGATTCTTCAAAAGAATATGAGGGAAGCATGCAACTCCTTGTTAAAGAACTTCTATCTAAAGTCTCAAACCTTGAATCCTTGGTTAGGAATTTAGAAGCAAGGTCTGCCACTTAGCAACTTAAGATTGATAATCTCAAGGCTCAACTAGTTGAGAAACAGACAGAGAGGTCTATTAGGCATGTACCTATTCAGGACTCACTGACTTCTTCCTCTAGCTCATCTAGCTCTCAAGATGATGCTACCAAAAATGGGGAGAATGTTCAAAGACAATACATGAGGAACCACAAAGCCGACCTTCAACTTCAACATCTTCCTCCCCTATCATATCAGCAGCTGAGCCACCTCATTCATTCTTCCGATTGACCCAAGGATGCTCAGTGATCTTTATAGACTCTTCACCAAGTTTATGTTGAGATCCTCCTTTGAGCAGCCAAGTCATGATGCTGTAATGATCTACTTTGGAGCTAAAGAGTTTCAGAGGCTAACTGCACCTTCTACCACTATGGAAGAAGTTGGTCAACCGAAGGTCCACATGGAACCCAAGATTCAATTCGAAGGGGAAATGAGGACTGATGGCCCAGCAACTAAAATAGTTGGGACAGAATCTGCATCACCTCCAACTTCCGAAGCTGTAGTTAAAGCCTCAGAAGAACAAGCTGAATCTTCCGAAGCTGAAATGGAAGCTGCGGAAGGACTGTTCAAGATGTCCGAGGAACTGATCATCACAGATGCAATCCTGGAAATGGCATCTGAGGTGAGTAGTGAGGACTTTCAAATTCCACCTCCATCCCAGACACCATCTATGCCTTCTCACAATTAGAAACCTCTCTCCAAGAACCACCACAGTCAGGATCTCCAAAAGACAAAGGAAAAAGGAAGATGATTGCGGAAGAGCTTCAGGAAGAGGAGAAGATTAAGAAACTCAAGAAGAAAGGAAGACTTCAGACTGAGAAGTTGCTAGCTGCCAATACAAAAGCAGTTGCTTCCAATCAGGAGGTTGTCATCAATAATAGAAGAGAGCAGATAATTGACCAGCTCAATGAAATGGGAGCTGCCAATGAAGAAACACTCCTGCTACCATTAGAGGAGTTGGTGGATCTAGAGAAGGCAACCAGGCTGAAACTTGAGGAAGAAGCCAGGTTGGCCTTGGAGAAAGAAGAGGAAAAGGAACAAAAGGAGGCTGAACTGCAGCTAAGGAGGGACAGGATAAACTTCCTACTCTCCAGAGGCTTTGAACTTCAAGAACTTTCTCCACACAACGATGATACGATCCTCTGGCTCTACAACAAAGAGCAAGATCAAATGGAGAGAGAAAGGAAAAAGGCTGCATAAGAAAAAGCCAGAAAGAAGAAGAAGGAAGAAGAAGCCAGGGTCACAGCCTCCATGAAGCTCACT
This sequence comes from Flaveria trinervia, assembly GCA_025506515.1. NCBI lineage: Eukaryota > Viridiplantae > Streptophyta > Magnoliopsida > Asterales > Asteraceae > Flaveria > Flaveria trinervia. The sequence continues at coordinate 96,091 of JACCIX010000270.1, read as the reverse complement.
GAGAAAGCAAGGACGAAGGACTATCTTCGGGCTCATGGATTCTCTGGGAGGCAGGTGGGTCCTATGTCTGAAAGGACACTCCAACGGATTGTCAGTGAAATTAAGGCTAACATCCGGATGGGGAAAAGGAAAGAGATATATAGAAGGGTAAAAGGATGACCTTCACTGCTACCACCCAACCACAACTGAACCTTCACCCTTACCATTCACCATTAAACCTGAACCTTTCACCCCTGAACCCACACCACTACCCTCACCTACTCCCTCACCTCAACCACCCAAACTTCCCATCATCCAACCCAAAACACTAGCCAGAACTTCTAAACCTAAACCTACCCAATTACCATCCAGACCATCCCCTCAGCCTTCTCAACATCTCTCCCTTGAGGAGTTTAAGGCAATCAAGACGAAGCTCATGAACTGCACTACTCTGAGCGAAGTCTCTTTGTAGAAGACTCTGTTAACATCACCTATGTTGATGGTTCTTCAAGTTCCCTCACAAGAGATAAATTCCTTGATTTGCCTAGAGGAACTTTGGACCAGACTACAAGACTTTTGGGACTCAACTCAGACTCTTTGAATGATGAAGAGAAGAAGCCAGAAGAAAACTGGTGACTCTGCTGGATACAAAGAAAGAGGACAAGATTCCTAGTCAGTCTCTTGTGCCTAGAAGGAAGATAATCCAGTGGAGGTTTGATGAACCTTCTCACAACTTTGTTGTGGAAAGAGAGAATGGTGTGGTCAATAGACTCAATGCAACCTTTTTGCTACACTCCAGTAGGTTCGACATTGCTGAGCTAGCAGAGAAGCCATTCTCCAACCCCTCCAACTCTGAAACTGCTACACTCATCAGAAATCATCTCAGCAGTCTTCATCTAGCTGAGTTAAGTGCAAAGGTAAAGATTGAAGAAGAGCTGAAGTTGAGAAGACAGGAAGACAAGGAAAGATCTCTCACCAAAGGTATTGCCTTTCTACAGATGGTGGAAGGTCCTGAATTGGAACCTATAGTTTGATGGGAATATGATTATAGTTCCCATCAACTAACTCTTTTCAGAGGGCAACAACAAAGGGTACATGTTATCCAAGGGGACAGACTGGATTTCCTGTCTACCAAGGATCTGTACAAACTTCTCAGCACCACTTCAGGGAAGAACAAGGAGACAGGTAAATATTTACTCTCCTTGGTGCTGAAAGCTTTGAGAAGTTGAGACAAGTGAAGTTTTGGTAGCAGCAGCCTAGGGGGAGTTTGTTGGATCAAGAAGAAGGCTAATGCAACCAAAACTTTGTCACTTAAGTTATTTTCGTGCTGCATGCAAAAGTCTTCCGAAGCTTAACATGGAACTTCCGAAGGTTGTAGAGCTCTTCCGAAGACAAAATGAAAGATCAACTTCAGAAGACAGAACTCTACTTCCGAAGACAAGTGCATACTTCCAAAGCTCAAGACTTAGAAGAATAAAGTAAAGACCACTTCCAAAGTATGAAGAAAAGAAGAAGTCTCCAAGCCTTGGAAGAAGCAGCCTCTTCCGAAGTATAAGGGGCTTCCGAAGTACTTACTCTTCCAAAGCCATTTAACCTTCGGAAGACACTGCTATGAACCAGTGAACACAAGTATGGTCTCTGACACTCTGTTGCAGACTTCTAATACAGCATGGCTTCTTCCTAAAGAGCCATGTTGTTGACCATACTTTATTCCACTATTCACCTTTTCATGATAGGACATATTACCAACTTTAGTTGGTGACAAAAGGTAAGTCAGGGACATGTCCTGACTACCAAATCTCAGATAAGACTTTATCTGAGATACCTTAATCTTTAGTCTTGTAGTATAGACTTTAGCTATAGGATCCCAGCTGGTATCAAAGTATATCTGGCTGTAGATAGTATTATATATAGGTTCTCCTTGTAATTCATTAAGATAAGAGAGATCATCTGCTTGTAAGAATCTTGTATTTTGATTTGAGAATCAATATATAAAAGTGTCTTGAAAATTATCTTTTTGTCTTCTCAGTTAATTTCTATATTGTGATCAACTCTTATTGATTCTTCATACATCCGAGTGCTGTTGTAGGTGAGTTTGACTGAAAACATTGTGTTTAAGTGACAAACACCAATCCTACATTATATAATGTTGAATATTTCATTGGTTGGTATGCAATAACACTTATTGACTTAACTATATAGGTTGTGGTTGTTTGAATAAGATCTAAACTAATTAATGATTATGAAACATATTCAAACTAAATCATGTGAAGCTCTCATGCGATTGACCCATGCTAATGGACCATACACATGAACAACTTCATGCTAATGAACAGTCGTACGAATGAGCCAGGAGACTGGATCAGTCGCATGATTGAAACATGAGATTGGCTCAGTCGCACGACTGAACACTCAGTCTTGCGAATGGATCAACCACATGTCAAGTCGCATGATTGAGAAACCCTAGCCTATAAATACCACTTAAATCATGGAAAAACGAGAGACTTTGAATAACTCGATATCCAGATGTACCCTAGTCGTCCAGAGACCTCTAGCAACCTGTTCCAACTTCAAAGATTGCAGTAGATCGATTGCTAATCGTTCGTAACATTTAGATTCTTTAATTGATTCCATGTGCGTTCTCACAGATTGGATCGCTAATCAAATAGGATTCCGCACTATTTGATTCGCTACACTCATAAATCTGTTAGTATTCGTCCAGTACACGATCCTAACAGAGTCATAACATGCTCTTTACAGAGCATGAGTGCATTGTTCTCAAGCCTGGGATGGTTATTCCTCATGAGCATATTCTGCTAAGAGCCCCCAAGAAAGGGAACATGTACAAGATGGACTTTCAAGAAAAATCTCCCTTTGGAGAAGTTTCATGCTTTCTGTCTAAAGACAATAGTGATGACTCTTTCCTATGGCATAAAAGAATATGCCATGTAAACTTTAAAAACATGAATAAACTGATTAAGAATGATTTGGTAACTGGAATGCCAAAGAAAGAGTTTACATGTGATGACCATTGTGTTTCATGCTTGAAAGGGAAGGCACATAAGTTATCTCACAAGCTTAAGGAAAGAAACTCCATCACTACACCCCTACACTTATTACATATGGATCTCTTTGGCCCCACCGGTGTAACATGTCTAGGAAGGACCTCTTACTGTTTAGTGATCACAGATGACTTTACAAGATTCACTTAGGTCTTCTTCCTTAGAAATAAGGATGAGAGTCCTGAGATTCTGAAGAATTTCATCCTAAGGATTGAGAATCCATATGATCATATGGTCAAAACCATAAGATGTGATCAAGGAACCAAATTCAAGAACCAAATCCTTGATTCATTTTGTGATGAAAAAGGTATTACAAGACAATATAATGCTCCCAGGACTCCTCAGCAAAATGGTGTTGCTGAGAGGAGAAACACGACACTGATTGAAGCTGCAAGAACAATGTTGTCTGACTCTAAGCTGCTCATCACCTTTTGGGCAGAGGCAGTCAACACTGCCTGCTATGTGCAGAAAAAAGTTTTAGTAGGTAAGAATCATGGCAAGATTCCTTATGAACTTTGGCACAAGAGGAATCCTTTTACTGGTTTTCTTAGGTCATTTGGATGTCCTTGCACCATCTTGAATACCAAAGATCAATTGCCAAATGTACGGAGAAATTAGATGATTGACTCTTTATTGGATACTCTTCCTAACCTAAGGCTTATAGAGTATACAATCTCAGAACTAGAATTGTTGAGGAGTCAGCCAATATGACTTACAATGATCACACACGCTGTGTGGCTGGTTCTGGTCCTGATTGGCTATTTGATCTTGATTTAGTTACCAACTATTTTAACAAATCTTATGAGACTGTTTCAGGATTTGCAGATATCTTATCAACATGTGATCCAGATCAAATATTTGAGCTGAGAAGATTTTCAAGTAACACTCCGCTGCAGACCTCTGATACTGTTTGGCGTTTTCTTAAAGGGCCATGCAGTTGACCATACTTTATTCCACTGTTTACCTTTTTATGATAGTACATGTTACCAACTTTAGTTGGTGACAAAAGGTAAGTCAGGGACATGTCCTGACTACCAAATCTCCGATAAGACTTTATCCGAGATACCTTAAACTATAGTCTTGTAGTATAGGCTTTAGTTATTGGATGCCAGCTGGTATCAAAATATATTTGGCTGTAGGTAGTATTATATATAGTTTCTCATTGTAACTCAAAAAGATAAGCTTGTAAGAGTCTTGTAATATTTGAGTTGAGAAGCAATATATGCAAGTACCTTGAACATTACTTTCTGTGTTCTGTATTACTTACTATATTGTGATCAACTCTTATTGACTCTACTTCCGAGTGTTGTTCAAGTGAGTTTGAGAGAAAAACTAAGTGTTAAGTGACCCTTAACCAATCTTGAAATTGGTATCAAAGCTTCTCATGCTCCTCCCTACAACTCACTCACTCAAAATGGCCCTTAACAAGTCCGAAGTAGAGATGGGAACCATGACAAAGGCTCCCGTCATTACTCCTGAAATTTTCAGGTCTTGGAGCAGGAGAATGGAAGGCTTCATCAAATACCAAGACAACAAGATATGGAACTCCATTGTCAACGGCCCGTATAAGCCAATGGTGGCATCACCTGGTGGAAACGGTGCCATGATTGAAAAGGCTGTTGAAGACTATTCGACGAAGACCGAAAGAAGATAGCCATCGACAACAATGCTATGACAATTCTCATGACTGTAATACCGAACTCCATCATGGTGGGGTTTGAGCATTGTAAATCTACAAAGGAATTGTTTCATGCTCTTGCTTAAATGTACTCAAGCTCCAACGACTCGAAGAATGACTCACTGAAGCAGCAGTTTGAGAACTTCACTTATATTGCTGGAGAGACCCTCAGCTAGCAGTATTTCAGTTATATGGATTTTATCTCCTCTCTTCAGTCTGTGAAGATCACTCCTGAACTCAAGGATCTCATGAGAAATTTCATGAGTGCTCTTCTAAACGAGTGGACATTTTATTGTGTCTCTATCAAGAGAACAGAGAATCTGAACACTCTCACTATGACTGAACTTTATGGCATCCTTGATGGATATCGTTTAGAGATGGAAAGTAAGAAGGGCCACTAAGCAAGCCGTCCTCTGAGTCTTCCTGCTAGCAATGCTTTAATGGTTGCAGAAGGCTCAGCACCCCTATAACTTCAGCACTACCTGACTACCAGCAGCCATCCTGCTCTTCTGGACCATACATCACTTTCCCTGAGACTCCAAGGTCTCAACAGGCTCAACACAATTCTTTCTAGGAAAGTTGTGCCTTTGTCTCAGGAGGTGGACACTCCAGGGATTTTCAATACTGTTTTGATGATCTCGAGTGTTCCAATCCAGATGACGTAGAGTATGTGGACATTGTCCAACAGAAGGCTTTTTTAACTTATAGAGCGAAGAAGTTCTTTAAGAGAATGGAAGGCAGTTCCCTCAAAACCCAACTACCAGCAAGTTTGGGTTTGACAAGACCAAAGCAAAGTGTTACAACTATAACTAACTTGGTCACTTTGTAAGGGAATGCTAGGCTCCCAAGACCAATCCGGGAACCCCATAGGCCTCCACACATCCCTCAATGTCAAAGCCCACTGGGAAGTCAACTGAAACAGCTGCAATGGCTCAAGAAGTTGACTGTAGCTTCATGGTACAGGATGTAACTCCTCCTCAAGCTCTCATGGTAGGAATAGATGATACTCAGGTATATGAACATCTCTGTACTCCAGCCTGTATAGCTAAAGTTAAACTTTAAGAGGATTATGATATTCAAATCATATCTGATACTGAGTCTTTAAATAATTTAAAATCTGATTTTAAGAGAGCTGAATCTGACTATCAAAGGAAAATTGAAGAGTTAGAGAAAACTATGTCTCTTTTAAAACATGAACACACCAACTACAAGACTCAATCAGGGATCTGATATCTGAATTGTCTGAGGCTCAAGCCCAGCTTGTCACTACTAAGGCTAAGGCCAGGATGCATGCTATTTCTGAGTAGAACTTCTAAGCTATTCTTGCATCATCCTCCTACTTCAAACTCTGTTATGAGAACAAAGGAGGTTTGGGAACCAATGAAATTGCTCCACCATACTCTTATGAGTCTGTTAGACAACCTAGATTTGGTATAGAGGAGCAAGAGAGTCCAACTGCTGACCCGTCCTCATTAGAGTTGAAGGATAAAGCAACAATAGTGGCCACCACAGGGAAGGAACAGGTAGAACTACCCATCTCCTCCCATGAAGATCAAATGCTAACCACTAAGGCTAGAAGAGGCAGAGCTAAAGCTGCTAGAAGAACTGCCAAAAAGGTGGCTGAGTCCAAGCTGAAGATTGACCCAAAGCAGAAAGGTGTCTTTGTCTCAGCTGGATTCCAAATGTTAGGTAGTTCTGATTTAGGAAAAGAGTGTAATACTAGCACTCTTGTCCTGTGAAAGGATTAGAAGTTGAAGGGAAAAGTTGTTGATGAAGAGAAGAAGCACAAGAAACAGCAACCCTTACATTCCCAATAGACTAACATTGCATGCATAATGTGTGGTCTGCAAAACCACATGGCAAATGATTGTTACTACAATCCTGTAAGCACACATTATGCTAATATTGTTAAAAAAGGAGTTAGGGAAGGTTTCACATTTGGACCTTTCCAAACGGTTCAAGTGATGAAGAAAGGAAAGGTAGTTTCGGAAGCAAGGTTGCTTTCGGAAGAAACTCTTTCTTCCAAAAGGAAAATGGCTTCGGAAGCAAAAGCTACCAAAGTTCGGAAGAACAAGAAAGCTCCCTTGAAACCATCCCAGAAGAAGACTGCTTCGGAAGAAAAGGTGGTGAAGGCTTCTTCCGAAAAGATAGAAGCTTCGGAAGAAGGCCATACTGCAAAAGCTTTAACAAGCTCATCCTCCAAGATCAACAAAAGGGTGGACTGGAAGATAAAAGAAGATGCTGCAGCCCAAACCTGACTGGGATTGAGTAAGAGTGGTATTCTTACTGTGAATCGAATATGATAATCAAGTCAATGATTGAATGGTGGAAACAAACAATCAAAGAACATTCAAAGCAAGAAAGATACTCATAAATGCTGTTTGTATTGATATATGAAAGTTGATAAATTACAGAGAATTATTACAAAAAATATTCTCTATCTATCAGCCGTCACCTCAGTACGAGGTCAACTATTCAATTTATAGGCAGACAAGATGCCTTTACAAAATGACTAAACTACCCCTGACCTATTACATCAGAAACTAGTCTAAGTCTTGATCCGCATCTCTGCTTGTTCATCCACATTGACAAATGCGGATGAGATAATCTTGATCCGCATCTTCACTTGATCACCCACATTAGTAAGTTGGTTATCCGCATTGGTTAATGCGGATGAACAAATACTTATGCGCATTTGGTTGGTCATCCACATTTGTCAATGCGGATGAGCAAAGTCTTGTTTGCATCTTCTTTTGTTCTTCTGCATTAGTCAATGTGGAAGAGTAACTTGTTCTTCAGCATTAGTATTATGTCTTCCGCATTAGTCAATGCGGAAAAGTAAACACTTGTCCGCATCAGAGTTATGTTTTCCGCATTAACTAATGTGGAAGATAACACTTGTTATTTTCCTTGCAGATCTTCATCCGCATTCATCTTGGACTTGTGGGATTCCAGCTGAGCAATCATCAATTCACCCATTGAGTTAGCATGTATGATTCTTTCAGGGTGCAACAATACTCCCCCTAAGGATTATACAACCTAGTTTTCCTCAATGTTTGTGAGGTGATTGATGTTGTGATGATTCAGCTAGGTCTTTTGATGATACAAAAGGTGCAACTTATCTTGGATCCAGAATTGCTTTGATCATGTAGACAAAATCTTGAGCCTCTGACATTTTATCCTTGCTCATTACATGAATCTTCATTGTGCTCATATTATGGATTGCTTCAAGTGGTAGCTTCTTCAAAGAAATAGGTTCCCAAAGAGAAATTGTTGAAAGTCCATCTTTGTGAATCAATAGGGAACCATCTACATCAACTTCAAGCTTGAAAATGTTGCCCAATTAGAGAGGTGTCTTCTTCTTAATTCTTTCTCTCTTTTTGCATTGATCTGATCATAGGCCATCTTTAGTAGTTTGATACATTTCAGAATGAAATGTAGATCTTCTTCAACCAGTTTGTTTGATATCTCTCTAGAGTGTCTTGTATAGATGTACTGAATGTATGATTGATCCAGTAATCTCACTTCATAACCTGAATAATCTGATCTCAGCACCCTCTTTTCCTCCCCATTTCCTCTCAATCACTCACTCATATGTCTTCTCATCATAAAACACATTTGAAATTGGAATTGAGGAATGTCTACCAGCTACAATTTTTCTTTTCAAGGCTTCAGTAGGTTTGACTTGAAGTTCAGGGAATACAACTTCTTCAGCTTGTTTTGTTGTTTCTTTTTCAGTAGATTCTTGAATGTTTTGTCTTTCATCATGCATGTAGCTTTCAAAGTGTTGAAGTTTTTTGTGCTTTTGAACATTTTGAGTATTCCTTCAAATTGATAGCCTTTGTATATGGCATTGTGGTTGATCAGCTCTAGATTGGCTAGTTCTTTCAAGTCATGAATCTTAAGTGCATTTACCAAAGCAGGGTACTCAGTAAAGAATTACGCTAAGCCAGAGATCCTTTTGACCATAAACATGTTCCATGCACTATCATACTTCCAGGCAATAATTTTTTGATCTGTTTTGCCTTTTGGAGTAGATATTCCCCTGATAATCTCAGCAGTGGTCAACCCTTCTTGAAGCTTCAGTTGAGAGGGTTCAGCAAACCACTCTGGATATCTATGAATGACGGTGCAATATAATCTTGATCTTTGTGAGTAAGGCTTATGTCATGTGCAGAAACTCTTGCTCTTTGTTCTTGTTAAGCACCTCTTCTTCTAACTGCTTTAATTTTTCTTTCTTCTCATTATCATCTTGAGAGTAGCAGCTCTTAAAGAATTTGTTTTGTGAGGTAATCCTTCATTTCCTTCTCAGTCATACTGTAAGGATTAGGAAATAGTGGCTCATGAATTGGAGATGATCTTTTTATTGATGATAACTTGGATAGAGGAGTCTGTCTTGGCAATGGTCTATCATACCCATATGTTTTCTTCACAGAAGAACCTTTATGCATAGTAGTATCTTTGAAGATTGCCTTTTCATGCTCAGTTTCAGTTGTTGGATCAAGCAACCTTTTTACTTTCTCTTCCTCCTCCTTCATGCCTTCATAAGTCATTCCAAACACTTCATCAGGATCATAACCTTGATTGATCAGAAACATGGCTTTAATCATCAAGTCATCTGTTTGTGCTTTTGATACCATCTCTTCCACTGCCTGTTCTGCTTTAATGGGATTGTCCATAAGAATATCCCTTTCAGCTTCATATCCACCAGCAATCTCACATTCTTCTAAATCAATTGCACCAACCAATTTCTTCAATTGAGCTTCTGCCTGCTCATGTTCTTCCAAAAATTCAACAATAGCTGCTAAACTTCTGGGGTCATCTTTTTGTTTCTTGACTGGTTCTTCTTCAACTATTGGTTCTTACCCTTAGCCTTTTTAGCTAAGTATTTTCTTTTTCGTGAGTAAGTTTGAAGTTGAGGGCTTGAAGCTTCACCCTTTTCTATTACTTCAGGCATTCTCTTGGGTGTTGTTTGTACTTGTTCATCTACATTCATTTCTTGCTTTTCCTTTTCTAATTCTTTTTCTTTCTCTCTTTCTTGTTCAATCATTTCTCTTATTCTTTCTTTTTGCTCTTCAGTTAGAGACACTGCAAGAACAATCTGCATGTTTAGCTCTTTCTCCAAAGGTTCTGGAGATTTTGGAATGAGCACAATTGGATCAGAATCAGCTTTTAGGTTGTTTACAAAGTCCCAGAAATCACCATCAACACTAAATTCTTCAAAAGCAAAGTTGTCTAGTGTGCTGAAAAGTTCTTTAAACTCAGTTTTTTTAGTGTGATCAGCAGAGGTTCCTCCAGAATAAATCTCCATTTCTAAACTGTGTTCCCCATGTTCTGTCTAACTTGTATTACCCTCTTGTTCTTCATTTTCATCAACTAACTGGTTGTCATCAACATCAACCTTTTCTTGTTCTTCTTTCTCATCATCATCATCCACTTCATTTCTTTGGATCTTAATCATCATTTCAAGCTTAGATATCCTTGTTCTTGCTATCAATTTCTTTTTCTAGTTTGGAGATGATATTGGCTTGTTCTTCTATGATATTTTCTTGTTCCTCCATTGCTATTGTTTGAATTTCAAGTGTGTCAATATGTCCACTGACTTCTTCTCTTGAGTGCTTAAGGGCAGCCTTTACAACTTCAATTTCCTTATCTTTCTCAGTCAGTTCAGCCTTATGTTTATCTTTAAGATCTTTCAGGTCCTGCTCCTTCTCATCTAGTTCTAAAATTCTATCATCTCTGATTCTTGCTCTTCTGTTTAGAATTCTCTCCATTCTTTCAATCTTTTGCATCAATTCAGTGATCAGTTCAGCCTTCTTCAGCAAAACATTCTGAGGGAGCAGGCTTAGAAGTTGCTGTTTTTGTAGGCATATGAGAGTGATGATCCTCCTCATCAGAAGATGATTTGGAAGCTTTAGAAGCATTGGATGATCTTCCTACATCAGCAGGGTAATCTTGTGATGGCACAGGTTGAAAAGGGGATATAGGTGATTGTTGTGGTGGTGATATTAGAGAGTGATGATGAGGTGATATAGGTGTAGGTTGAGGGGTTGGTTGTGGTGTTGGTTGTGGTAATGATTGTGGAGATGGTTGTGGTAAAGGTTGTGGAGTTGAAAGTGGTGGTGATTATGGTGATGGTATTGGTGATGGTATTGGTGATGGTATTGGTGATGGTATTGGTGATGGTTGAGCAGCAGGTTATGGAGATGGTTGTGCTTCTTGATTTATCTATTGCAGCATCCAAGGCAGAAGAGGAGTGTGAGCCCCACTATAAAAGTTTCTAGGGACTCTCTTTTTTATATACTTATATGATCTTGCATCATAGTGTGGAATGTCAAGCACTGGTCCTTCAGTTGCAATGTCAGGAAAGGATTCATTGATTAGACATTGAATGAATCTGGGATACATCAGAAACTTGTATCTTAATCCTTCTCTAATGTTTGAAACCAGGCCATTGAAAACATATGCTGACATATTGAATGGCCTGTTGGTGCATAGAGCATAGATAGTTGATGATATGAGGATTGCAATGTCATTCCATCCTATTTTTCTCTTTGACAAGCAATGCTGAAACATATGAATAATGAATCTCCATGGTAAGTCAACCAATCCCTTAACAATCTGCTTGGCTTCATAACCTCCTTCATAACCAATTTCAGCAAAAAAGAGGTTATGTCTTCATCACTCAGTTCAAAAGGAGTACTTGCATCATCACCAAACCTTAGATATCTTCTAACTGACTCTTCACTGATGATCAATGTGTGTTCACTGTTAATTCTCCCAGTACGTGTTCTAATGCCATCAGCTTCAACAACCTCAGCTGTGTTCCAGAAAGACCTTATGAGATTCTCATAGATAGTTGGTCTAATTGTGATGGCATATGCTATCCTTGTGGTATTGATGAATCTTATGATGTCTCTCAGTCCCTCTGCTTCTAGGACATCAGGGTTTAAATAACCGTTGATTTTATGGAGCTTGCTCCATGTAAGATTTGCCATGTAATCTTATCTTGGAAATAACTGTAGTTCTGAATCGATGACAAGAATGTTTTGAGAAGAATCACAACAAAATATTTGAATGTTTATGATGATGATGATGATTGAAGATGGTGTACTGTATGTTTGCACTCGTCTCACTATAAAGTCTCTCAAATTTGAAAAGTATTACATGACCTGTTTGAATTCCTTGAAATAGTCAAATAATACAATTTGAAAAATTTTACAAGTTTAAAAGTAGATACAGTCACCACTGTAACAAATGCTAAAGGTTAATTTTGGTCATCCACATTTCTTGACTGTAGCAAATGCGGAAGGTTAATCAGTTTGACTTTTGGTCATCCGCATTTGTTAACTGTAGCAAATGCGGAAAAAAACTTTTGACTGACGGTTCACATTTGGCTACTTTTGGTCATCTGTATTTGTTGACTGTAGCAAATGCAGAAGGTTAATTTTTGACTGACTGTCCGCATTCCACTACTGTTGCAAATGCGAAAGTTTTTTTCTTAATTTTTTATCCTATCCGCATTTGTGTACTATTGCAACTGTGGAAGTTAAACTTGAACTCTTTGGATGTCCGCATTTGTGTTGTAGTAAATGCGGAAGAATAACATTGCACTTCAGCATTGTAACAAATGCGGTAGAGTTGCTTGTTTTATCCTATCCGTATTTGTACACAGTAGCAAATGAGGTAGAACAAAGTCAATCAACATTTGTGCAACTATATCAAATGCGGTTGACAAGTCAACACATCACTATAGCAAATGCGATAGAGACCTATTCATACGCATTTGTTAACTATATCAAATACGGTAGAGTAAATTCCACATTTACTTCACCCTCTAATGCGGTAGAGTAAAATCATTGTCCGCATTAGTTGCACTTGAAAAAAGAGTATTGTTACATGCATGGGTTACCTTCACCCGCATTAACTAATGCACTTACCTGCATTAGCTTTTGAACTTAATCAAAAGTTAATGTGATTGAATTGATTATTCATCTTATGAAGAGGTGTCCTTGATTGATTTTTCTTATGAAGTTGGTTGTTGAAATTTTCAATTCTTGCTTGGATTGACTTGTATGTCACAATTAATACAAGTTTCCCAATTTTGACAGATCTTGGGCTTATCATGCTTCTAAGAATCTGCATAAGTGAGGTATAATGGTATAACTTATTGCAACAACACCAACTAAAATTCTTTTTGTTTTGTTTTTCAAAATTAAGTTAATAAACAAAAAACTAGACTTACTAAAAAAATTTAAATTACTCCCCCTAAAGTTTATGTCCATATTTGGAGAGAAACTTAAAAGATTTAAAAGTTTTTGAATATTATTTTGATTAATATTAATAATGAAGAGAAGATCTCTTTGTTGGGATCATATCAGTCTTACATTACACATGTGCATCCTTTATGATTAAATGGACATGATTATGAACTTGAAGATTGAAGGTATGTTTGTCCTCTTAAACCCATACCTAGTTGATATATTGATGCAAATGACTTTTATCATGTTTTGGTTGATTTATTATTCAATGTGTACCTCACACACATAAGCATAAAATGATCAACCCTCCTTATACAATGCATGGTAGAACTTTTTCACAACTTTTCTTACCAGGTTACTTAAGTCATGAAATCTCATTTTCACCAATCCTCATTGGGATTCTTTTAATTTGATCCTTTTTCATGTTGATCCACATTGGGATTCTTTTCATTTCACTTTGGAAGGTGATCCATGATAGGATTCTTTTGTTCATTCACTTGGAATGTATTACTTTGTTGATTCATCCAATTTTGGATGTGTTTCGCATTGGGAATCTTTTAGATCATGACATCTGCACTATGTGCAAGTTTCATCAAGTCTCTTCTCAGCAAAACAAAGATGAAACATGATGTGGTGAAAGAGATTCATAAAGTATCCTTACCTGGTGTGTTTAGGCTACTACACACACTTGCATTCAGATAAGCCAATACATACCTATACTTTGTGATTAGTGTTTCACAATTGAATATGTCTTTAATTCATCACTGCATGTATCTTTTCTTCCAATTTGAGCCTACCAACATATTTGGTAAGTCATTTCAGTCTTTTACATTTTGAAATTAAGCACAGTGAATGATATAATGATTGTAATTATATCATTTCCCAAGAATTCATGTCTTCATTAAAGTTGATTTTTGTGATTTTTCTAATGTTTTAAATTGTTTTTGATGTTTTTCATAGTTTTTACTCAAGGTTAATCATGCCAATTAACTGAACCAGAAATTCAAACCTACTACGTTCAAATGCCTTGGTAAACAAATCAGCTAATTGATTTTCAGTTGTACTTGAATCAATTTGATTAAACCCTTTTGAGCACAGTCTCTCAAAAAATGATATCTAATCTTAATATGTTTTGTTTTTGAGTGTTGAACTGGATTATTGGTCATAAAGACAGCAGTTGTGTTGTCAATAGAAATTGGTGTGTGGAAGAAGTTAAAACCATAATCAAGCATCCGGTTTTGAATCCAGAGAACTTGAGAGCAACATGCTGATGCAGCAATATACTCAGCTTCTACTATGGACACATACACATTTGTCTACTTGCATTGCCAGTATACTAGTTTGGGACCAAGAAATTGACAACCACCAGAAGTGATTTTCTATTGAAGTTGCATCCTCCATAATCATTGTCTGTGTAGGCATAGAGATTAAATTCTCCTTCCTCTGGATACCATAACCCAAGCACTGAGGTTGCTCTCATCTTTTGATGTACCTTGAGTTTCTACTGGATGAAAAGCCTGTTTTTGATTTCTGATCTCATTTGACAAGTCATCTGAGTGAGATGGTACCAGGCTCGGACCTTCTTCAGAAGAAACACTAAGGTTTTGTGACAGATGTCTGATGGGATCAGCTTGAAGAGGAACATCTTCATTCATATGTTCATCAGATGTAGGTGGAATCAATGGATAATTATCTCTTCTTTCTACAGTTGATGAAGTATCACCTGAACGTATATTTCCTACATCAGACAAGTGAAATTGGTCAAATGATTTTGTAAACGTGTCAATATCAAACAACCAGTCATGACCATTTGTAGATTGGGAAATGAATGTTCTTTGAATTGAACATTTGTAGATTCATCAATAATGTTCAGTCTAGGATTGACACTCTATAAGCCTTTGAGACAGAAGAATAACCTACAAAGAATCCTTCATCAGACTTTGATGAAAATTTTCCCAAATGATCACGGGTGTTTAATATTAAGACTGCATAACCAATTGATTTAAGGAATCCAATAAATGGTTTCCTATGAAAGATCAATTCATAAGGTGTCATGTTACTTTCTTTAACAATCAGAGTTCGTTTTGCACAAAGCAGGATGTGTTAACTGCTTCTGCACAGAAGATGATTGGCAGTTTAGCATCGGCTAGCATCGTTCTTGCTGCTTCAATCAGTGTTCTATTTCTCCTTTCAGCTACCCTATTTTGTTGAGGAGTTCTAGCTAAACTGAATGATGAGAAATGCCTTTGGTTGCACAAAAGGAACTCATATTTTCATTTTTGAACTTTGTACCATTATCAATTCTTATTATTTTGACCTTAAGATCAAGTTGATTTTCAATTTTAGTGATAAATTCTTGAATGATTTGGGATGCTTCGTTTTTATGAAGTAGGAAGAACACCCATGTGAATCGAGAAAAGTGATCAATGATCACTAAACAATACTGTTTCTTTCACATACTCATTACATGAGTTGGTCCAAAAAGATCCATGTGAAGTAACTTCAATAGAGTATTGTTAGTGTTCAACGGCTTGGTTTTGTGAGACGATTTGTGTTGTTTTCCTTTGAGGCACGCTGAACATTGATCAATAAAATTGAATTCTTTCATAGGAAGACGAATGACATGGTTTCCTTTGACTAACTTGTTCATATTTTTAAAGTTAGTGTGCCCCAAACGTCTATGCCAAAGCTGTGACTCATCAAATGATGCTTTAGACAAAAGACATGTTTCTTCCTTAGTGATGCAGAACACAGGTTTAAAACATATGTATTATTCTTACTCAGAGTCTTTAAGACAACCCATTCTTCAGTGATCTGAAATCTAGGTTTCAAAATGTAGCAGTGAGTGTCTGTAAAGTGAGTGGAATATTTTTTGTCGCAGATCTAAGACACGCTTAGCAGATTGAAATTTAGTTGTTCACAGTAGTTCACTCTGTCAAAGCTCAGCATCCTGTTTGTCACAGATCATTCTCCTGTAATTCTTCCACCTTTTGAATCTCCACCGAATGCCACAGTAGTTCCTTGTATGTACTTGAAATCATGAAGGAGGGAACGATCTATAGTCATGTGTCGGGAGCATCCACAGTCTACGTACCATAGGCTATTAGACATGTGTGGATAAACCTACAAGCAAAAAGAACTAACTAGAATAAGGAACCCAAGCCATGATGGTCTTGGGTTTCCCGTTCCTATTCATGATAGTCACCTCCTGGTATTTCCTCTAAATTGTCATTTGGATGGAGGTGTTCTGGGAGACTTTTGATGATGAATTGGTCGAGTCATCTCATCAACATCTACTGAGGATTCAGATGAATAATGAAATCGTTGGTCTCTATTTCTTTGTAAAAATTTAGCCCGAGTTTCATTAATAAAGTTGGTTTTTGCTTAGGAAGGTCAAGTTTGTGTTTCATTGTGAGATGATTTATTTGAGTCTTCCTTAAATCCTTCAAGTTATTTGTATCATTTGGTGATCTAGGTGTCCTAGATTGAGTACTATGAAGAGGAGGTCTGACAGAGCGCGTCACAGTAGATGTTTTTGAGATGGGCTTGTGTTGTGGAGTTCTCAACCCCTTCTAATTAAAGTAACAATCAGATGTATTGTGATTGTTCATGTCACAGATTGAACAATACTTGTTGAAATAGCAATTTTTGGTGGAGTGATTATTCATATCATAGATAGAACAATATTGATTAAAGAAGCATTTATCTGTCTTGTGATTGAACATGTCACAAATATCACAATACATTTGTTTGTTTCTTTAATCAGATTTGTCCTTGTGTGACTCAACTGATACTTTCTTTTGATGAGTCACTTTCTATTCTTTAGGTGATGAATCAGAATCACCCTTTTAGTAGTTTGCTTCACAACACTACTTTTGTTCAGTTGTCTGGGTTGTTTATGTTTCTTCAACCTATTTCTCACTTCTTTCTCAAACTGGTCAACATATTCCTTATCACAGATATCAAACCTAACTCCCTGCCTTAGCCTTGATGACTGAGCGTCTGATGAAGTTTATGTGTTGAAATCAGCTTTACAGTTGTTTCTTTTTCAGTGAAACCTTTTCTGATTTGCTTGAATTTTGTGGAGATATAATCTCATTATTAGAACTATTCTCAGTAGTGGGTTTAACTATCTTTACATATTTCTTTTTGCCCTGTAAAATAGATGGTATGAATTTTATGAATGGTACAATTGCTTTTACAGGGCTTGATGGTTTCATGACACTCACTGTCTTGTTTGAACACTCTTTGATTTTGATTGGGTGACCTAACTTGAT
Source organism: Flaveria trinervia (assembly GCA_025506515.1). Taxonomy (NCBI): domain Eukaryota; kingdom Viridiplantae; phylum Streptophyta; class Magnoliopsida; order Asterales; family Asteraceae; genus Flaveria; species Flaveria trinervia. Next base: position 78,834 of record JACCIX010000270.1, on the reverse strand, counting down.
TTTATCATCATTGGTTTCAAAATAAACATCAGGTTTGATTTGAGGATTTGTCGCTTGTTTCACTACTAATTTAGGTTCCATAGTTTTAGGTTCAATTGATTCAAAGAGTGAGACAGAGTCAGGCATGATAGTGTAATTGTCATTGTATGGTGGAGGACATGAATTATACCCAATCCCTGACATGTCCTTTGGATCCTTTTGTGAATCCAGCATCTCTTGTAGCTTGACTGAAGACATTTGAAACTTTTCAAGTTTCACTTCAGTCATATATTGTTGAGCTTTAGCTTGAGCTAACTTTTTAGTAAGTAGCTCATTTTTAGCTGCAAGAGTGTATTTCTCACCATGCAATTTTTCTATGTCAGAAATGAGAGATTTGATTTTGATTTCAAAGCTTTTTAGTTCTCTCTTCATCATTTCTGACTTCACCTTTTCTTCTTTAATTTTATTTGCCAATTTATGGTTGTGTTCTCTATACTCTTGTAATTAATTTATGCATTTTTCACTACAAAGGTTACTTTTTACCTCATATCCAAGTTTTGTGTTCTCATTCAGGCTCATCTTTCTTTCTTTTGTGAAGAATTTCTTTGCTCTCATGGGAATCATTGCCATTTGCTACTATAGATCCATTTCCTCAACATTATCAGGATCCATTTCTTCCAAATCTTCCTGAATTAGGTAGGCAGAAGTGAGTCTTCCCCCTAGGTAGGCTTCAAAGCTTGCAACAAAGGCATTGTAAGTTGCCTTTTGCTCTTCTAATCTTGAGTCTTCAGGAGAGGTTTGAGGAGTAGTGGATACTTTGGGTGCTTTTGATGAAGTTGAAGGATGATTGAATGGTGGAGTTGCAATGAACCCAGTATTGTTCATTTGATCTCTTGATGAGATGAAATCATCTTCCTCTGTGATGAAAGCATTTTCAACAGAATGAGATTTTGAAGGAAATTTGTAGGCCTCAATCACTCTTGATCCACTGAGGTTTCTACTTCGTTCATCATGTTCCAAAGCTTCAATCTTCACTATCATAATGTCTAGAGTGGTACACTCAAGATCAAGAGTTTTTTCAGCATGGTGACATTTTGCTTCCAGCTTTCAGGGAGACTGTGAAGCATTTTCATGTTAAGTTCTTTAATATTGTAAGAAACTCCCATGATTTCCAAATCATTACCAACTGTACAAATCTGTGTAGTTGTTTTGATATGGATTCTCCTTTGGTGTGGTGGAAGGTTTCATACTGATTGACCAACTTGTCTTTGTTAATTTCAACAACCTCACTGCTTCCTTCACACATAATTTTTAGTGCATCCCAACAGCTTTAGCAGTTCCATACTTTTCCAATCTTTTCAGCACATCCATCTTGAGTGCTTGAGTCATGATTGAGTATGCTTTGAAGTCAATCTTGATCTTCTAATAGTCATCTTCATCCAGAGTTAAGCCTTCAATTGGTATTCTAGCAGTCTTGTAAAGTGCAGCTTGAGCTGTTGATAGGGTAACAGGAATGTGTGGACCCTTGCATACTGAGATCCAAAAATCAGGATCTACACCTGTGATATAATTTCTAAACCTTATTCTCCATTGTTTAAACTCAGATTTGTGTTTGAGCATGGGAGGTCTAGGTGTATGACCAAGTTCAGATTAACTGTTAGAATCCATGTTGATTTGTGTGAGTATAGATTTAGTTGATTTTAGGATTGATTATGTTTGATGAGTCCAACTTGTTCAAGCAGTTCTTTGAGGTCAGAATGAGTTTTGTAATGATTTTCTTGCTATTTGACAGGAGTATTCTTGCTATTTACTAAGTAGAGATGATGATATCCACTACTAGCAACTTGATTAGTAGATCAATCGAGTTCTATTCAGTCTGTGCGCAGATCTAAAAGAGAATCGAGAGCGAAAGCTCTGATACCAATTGACTGGGGTTGAGTAAGAGTGATATTCTTACTGTGAATCAAATATGATAATCAAGTCAATAATTGAGTGGCGGAAACAAACAATCAAAGAACATTCAAAGTAAGAAAGATACTCATAAATGTTGTTTGTATTGATATATGAAAGTTGATAAATTACAGAGAATGATTACAACAAAAATTCTCTATCTATCAGCCGTCACCTCAGTACGAGGTCAACTATTGTATTTATAGGCAGACAAGATGCCTTTACAAAATGACTAAACTACTCATGACCTATTACATCAGAAACTAGTCTAAATCTTGATTTGCATCTCTGCTTGTTTATCCGCATTGACAAATGCGGATAAGATAATCTTGATCAGCATCTTCACTTGATCATCCGCATTAGTAAGTTGGTCATCCGCATTGGTTAATGCGGATGAACAAATACATATGCGCATTTGGTTGGTCATCCGCATTGTCAATGCGGATGAGCAAAGTCTTGTCCGCATCTTCTTTTGTTCTTCCGCATTAGTCAATGCGGAGGACTAACTTGTTCTTCAGTGTTAGTATTATGTCTTCCGCATAGTCAATGCAGAAGAGTAAACACTTTTCCGCATCAGAGTTATGTCTTCCGCATTAACTAATGCGGAAGATAACACTTGTTATTTTCCTTGCAGATCTTCATCTGCATTTCATCTTGGACTTGTGGGATTCCAGCTGAGCAATCATCAATTCACCCATTGAGTTGGCATGTATGATCCTTTTAGGGTGCAACAAAACTTCTTCTTCAAAGACCTCTATTGAACCCCATGCATATCATTTGGTTCAATTATGTCATTATCTTTGGAAGAACCCAAGACCAACAAGGCTTGGGCTTCCGAACAAAACTAACTATCTCATCTTATGTGGATATCAAAAGTTCTAATTAGCCAATCTATTAAGCTCAAAACCAGGAAGAGTCTTCAGATTATGTGGATATCAAAAGTACTCAATCCCCTTCTCTGTTTTACAACATAAACATTTAAGTCTTCAAAATAAGCCCATGCAAGGATTTGCAAGACACTTTCTCATGTTTCTTGACTCTATATAGTTTGGTGTAGGCATTATGCTTTGAAGGTGCATGATGGGCTTTCATTTTAGCAAAACAAGCGGCCCATTCAGCTTTCTTAAGATCAACATTCACATTAGAAGCTTGGGCTTGACTTTCACCTTTCTCTTTTTCATTCTCTATCTCGTTCAGCTTATCAAAAGTAGGATTGCCAAAAGATTCACCCAAGTTGGCGATAACATTGCCCTCAGTGTTAGTGTACCTAGGATAGTGGTCTGCTGCCACATATTGATAGAATCAATGGGAGCTTTGATATCATTTGATAGGATCAAATGTACCAATCTGTGATGATGTATGAACACAATTCAATGAAATACAAACAACGTAATCAATTCAAGCAAGATATCGACAAATTTCATAGTTTCACTAATATCAAGCAAAGATAATTACAAAGTAAGTAAGCAGTTCAAAATATTGTTCGTCACTTCTTTTTCTCGCCTTTTTATCAGCGCACCCTCTAACTGCTACAAGTCTAAGCTATTTATAATGAAACACAAGGAAGTAACAAGTTACAAAACTAGTCCCTATACTATTACAAATAGTAAAAAGACACATAAAGACAACATGTTAATCTTTCTAGAGACCTAACAATACTCCCCCTAAGATTTACATGGTCTTCGGTCTTCAAAATCTTCAATCTTGTCTTCTTTTTATCTTTCGTTTTGCTTTATCTTTCATCTTCAGCTTTCAACTCCAGCTTTTATCTTCTATCTTTCAACTTCTATCTTCTATCTTCAGCACTCACATAAATCTTTAGGTTCTTCCTTGATCTTGAACATTGACTTCTTTTTATACATCTCCTGTTCTTTCAAAGCATTAGCAATTACAAACTTAAATTTGCTAGCAAGAATGCCTTGTTCTGGTTTTGCCTCATTCATCTTTATCTCCATTTTACTCATTCTTTCCAATGTATCTTTTGATGGACATGATATATCAATATTAGCATATAACTCAATAGGATTTTGACTTTCCTTTGAGTATATTTCTAATACTCCTTTTCTTTAAATTCTCATGAACTCAATTTCTTTGGTATCCTTCTTAACAATGTTTGCATATGCATGAGCTTTCCTTAATGATATTCTTTCCATTTCAACATTCATCACATTGGTGATGGAAAGAAAATACTTCTTATCTTTCTCTGCAATCTCTGGAGATACTTTGTCAAACTTTTGCACAGATAAAAATGATATATAACTTGGATGCAATAGTTTCAATTCAAAAGCACCAAATAATGTAATCATATCCTCATCCCATTGTTCGAGATTTCGAACCAGTTTAAGCTCAAAAGTCTCAGAATTATAGAACCATCTGAGAATTAGCTTTGACTTCTCATTACCATCAATCACCTTTAAACCAGGAGTTGTGACTTTTTCAAAATACTTATCATAAAATTCTATCCTGAAATGTTCTTCTTCAGGTTGTAATCCTTTAAGCTTTTTGTTCTTCTTTAATGTATCAAAGTACTCCTTGTTTTCTGGATCACATCTTGTTTGAAGAAAATTACTTGACCTATCCATTCCTCTTCTCAATAATTCTATTCTCATCTTACCACGTTTTGAATCAGTTGGATTAATTAGAGATAATTTGTTTAAGTCTTTCAAGTCTTGCACTGGAAGTTAATTATGCTTGAGTAAAAATGATATACATCAAAAATTGCATTTACACTTTTTATAAAAAATGCATCAAATATCTCATCATACTTCCATGCTATTATCTTTACTTGGTTTGTGAAATCAGGAGCAATCATAGCATTTAACAACTCAGCAACTGATTGTCCTTTTTGCAACATTTCTCACTAAGTCTCGAGTAGATCTGCCATTATCAAAAATTTGTCTTTGTTCAAAAGAGGCTTTATATGCTTGCCTTTCAGTACCAAAAAACATTTTAATCAGATCTTTTCTGCTATCATTAGCATATGATTTTCTTGCCATCTGTTTAATCTCTTAAGGCTTCAACATTCTTGTTCTTTTGGTAATCTCAAGGTATTAAGGATTATCAGTATCAAGTATAATCATCTTTTTTGATATTTTTTCAGTTTCTTGAAAACTTCAAACAAGATTTCTCAAAGATACAAATTGTAATCTTTTTAGTTTCCTCCATGGGTAATTCCTAGCTTGCAACCAAGACCTTAATGCTGGAATACTCATATGATTAGGGTCAGGATGATGCAACTCAAAGCTTGATAATTCATCTATATTAGTACTTTGTTTAGCTCTATTCCATTCACCATGTTCCATTACAATCTCATTTGGATCAATAGGAGCAACTGACTCTGCAGCAATGCATTTCTCATATTCATCATTAATTTGAGAAATAGTCAGTCCATCCAAAAAGACTCTATTGTATTTCATCTTCACAAGGTAGTTGTATCTATCTTCAAAATCTTGTGGAATTTCATCTTGATATCAAGTTGGTTCTTGTGAAGAGAAATTTGATACAAATTGAGCTTCATCTATGTCTTCTTTATCTGATACTTCGTCATACCAGTCATCATTGAAGAATTCTTCAATGTCATTTAAAACTCCAATCTGTTCTTGAATATTTTGCTCTTCAACAGTTTCTTCTATTCTTTGTACTTTTGAAGATGACTCTGTTAAAATTGTATGTGCTACATCATCAAGTTTCCTTTTGCCTTTGATCACCTCAGGATTCTCTTCAACAATCATCTCAGAACTTATCATTTGATCTGGTAAAATAGGCTTTTGAGATTCTTTTACCTTTATTAATTCATCTTTCAATTTTTCATTTTCATCAGATAATTTCTTTAATTTCTCTTCAAGAATGTCATAATCCTTTATCATAACTTAAAAAAAATTTATAACATCTTCTTTGTCTTTTGCATAGCTCACAAGCTTTTCATCTTTCAATAAATTTTCTTCTTTCAACTTTGAATTTTCATCCTTTAACTTTTGAATTTCTATTTCAAGAGATATATTCATCTCTTTCAATCTTTCATTCTTAACTTTTAATTCTTCAATTTCTTTCTCTTTAATCACATTTTCTTCTTTCAAATTCTCCATCTCATCTATATCAACTATCTCCTCTATTTGTACTGACACATTGTGTGTTGTACTCACAGGAATTTCTTCAACATCTTTAGTAACTTCTACTTGAAACACTAGATCAGATAACATATCATTCATGAAATCAAAATCAAAAGTTTGATTTTATGAATCTTCTTCATGTATAACATAGCTGGTTCATCTTCTTGAACTTCATGTACAGAATCATGATAAATATGAGCATCAGTAATTTCTTCAGCTAAGTTCTGAGTTTCATTGACATTATCATCATCATTCCTTTCATCAATAGCTTCTTGATGTGCTTCAGTTGCACCATCATTACCATCATTATCATTATCATCATCATCATCATCATCTGATGAGCTTTCAGTAGCATCATCGTCACTTTTTTCATCATCATCCTTAATCATATCATCTACAACATCCTCAATAAGATCATTTGGATCTATTGGTTCATCTTTAGATAAATGATAGTGTTATTGATTGATGTCTACTTCATCCATAGCTAAATTCCTTATATAATAAAATAATGGAATGTTTTAAGCACTAGTAATCATAGCAAGTCTCTTATAAACAGCTTCAGACATGTGCTCTAATTGCAAATTATCTCCTTCAACTCCATCAACATATAAATCTAGATTCTCTTCATTAATGAGGAGTTGGAGAAATCTTGGATACATCAAGTATTTATTTCTCTTTCCTCTTTCAAGATTGAATAAGAATCCATTCATTATCCACTTTTCCATGTTAAACCTTCTGTTTGTGACTAGAGCAATGATAGGAGATGCAATTTCCACTGGGAATGAATCCCAACCATCATTTCTTTTGGACATGCAATGTTGAAATATATAACACAACAATTTCTAGTGTTTATATACTCTTGCTCTGAAGAATTGTTTCTTAGGAAAGTGATCAAGATGACCCATTTGTACAGATACATATCTACATTCATTGAAAGTATACTCAAATAAGTCTTCTGGGTCATTTTCTCCAAGTTTAATAACTTTTCTGATTGCTTGTTCAGACACTCCAAGCATTCTATCAGATGTAATGAAAGCTTTTAAAACTTTATGCCCTTCTTCATCTCTTTCTATTTCTGATGTTCTCCAGAATCTTTTGATCAGCCTTGCATTAATCATAGGTCTTGCACACATTGCATAGACATATTTTGTTCTTAGCAGAAATCATATAATCACTTCATAACCAACAGCTTCTCTGTTTTCCTCGTCTAAAAATGTAGCAACATTATGTTTAGGCTCAAACTTCAAAGCTACCATCTGCAAAAATATAGAAAAAAAGAATATTAGAACATTAAAATTTTGATTCAATTTTTGACTTATGATTTTGACTTTTGACTTATGAATTTAATTTGTGAAATCTTAAAATTTATTCATTTTGTATCTATCAATTTTATCAATCAATTATTTGAATTCTGATTTTTTTAATTTTAATTTTAATTTTAATTTTATTTTTTTATTCAAAAATTGAATTGTCTACTCATCTTCTTCTTCTTCCTTTGAAGATCCCTACTATTCAAACTATGATCAACATCATTCACAATTTCAGTTGATGAGCAATATATCAAAATGCTTCAAATTTGACACATATCAACAATCTAGAATAAATTTTAGATATGATTAAGATTTGATTAGTTAAACTTTGAATATTCAATCGTATAGTGTTCGAACGCCCGAATAGCAGTCGAACGACTATGCCAATCATTATGATTTAACCAAATCTATTGATTTGAATCACAAACTTACGTTTATAAACTCAAATAATATCTAGTAATCAACAAAGATTTGCTTCAATCAATGAGAATCTGAGAGTTTGATGAAAACCAGAGTCGGTAGTTCAGAGAGTTGTGTTTTTAGAGAACTTTGAGTGTGAATGAGAAACAAGTGTAAGTGTTCAATATATATTAAGTGAAATTTTAGATTCATGAGTACTGTTTGTGCGTATAAAACCCTAAAATTCACAAAATAATGAGAAGTATGAGCATTGTCTGTGTGTATTGACTCATACGCATGAGAACTGTTCAGTCGCATGAGCACTGTAGAGACGCATAAGCACTGTTTAGGCGCTTTTGCATTGTTCAGCCGCATGAAGTTCCTGAAACATCTCTTGCAACTCTTGAAACATTTCAACACTATGTTGACGCATGAGACATTCAAAATGTCCAACACTTGGTTAAAATCAGACTCATTATCACTGTTTAGGCGCCTGGGTTTGTGTAAAACGCCCAAACACTTGGTTAAAGTCATGGACTTATTGCAACTGTTTAAGCGCATGGGAATATGAAAAACGCCCAAACACTTTTATAATTCCCTGAAAGTTCATCATGCTCCTATTTAGACGTATGAACACTATTTAGGCGCATGAGATGACTTTGAGTTGACTTTCATGAGTCTTACACATGTGTTTTTCAAAATTCTTCACCTGCACACTATTTAAACATATTAGTAATATTTCATACTAATATTTAAACATTTTAAGCCTATTTTTGAATTTTCCAAAATTTACCTTTTAGTTCCTCAAATTTGAACTTTTTACATTTTGCACACTTAAATTTAATTTTTTAACAATTTTATTCTTCACTTGTTGTTTAATGTTTTTTAAATTTATCTTTCCCTTCATTTTAGTCTTAAAACATAATCAGATATCTATTTTTCAATTTTTGAAAGAAGCATTTCCACTTGCAAATTTATATAGGTTCATATTATCATTTTCAAAAGTTACATTATCAAACACACATATACTTTGAACATATAGCATCATCCTTTCAATTCAACATTTTGACTTTGATTTTGATTTTCTGAGAAAAACTCTTCCATTTATTACTCCCCCTAAACTTTTAAGTTTGAATAACTTAGAAGTTTCCTAAGGTAACATAAGCAGATCACATATCTCATTGTTACATTGCCCTCACACACAGAAAACATGCATAAAATCAAAATGAAAGCAGAATCAAAATCTAGTATAGACAAAAGAATTAATGTCTGCAGTGAGATCATATCAATGAAGATCAGTACATTAAAATAAAAAAATTATGAATAGTCATAGACAATGAATAAATCCTCATCAAGTGTGTTCCAACTCAGTGATATCACAACAAAGGAGACACAAGGTCTAAGGACAGAAAATGAGTGTTTTTGACAAAATATCAACTCACTTACTTTTTCAATTCTTGGATTGATTAGGGTATTTAGATATGACATGATGCAATTCAATCAGAGACTTAGAGAGCTCAACTATCATCAAGACATGCAAGAAAGAACACATACTCAACTTATTACCTAAAACATATGTAGAACCAGAGCTCATGTTACTTAAATGAATAGAGAATGATCATCGATAACCATTTGATCAGCTCTAACTATCCATTTGAATAGATTGTGCACATTGGCATCTTTTGCATCAAAGAGAAAATCCAGGACTGTAATGACTTACAACAAAGGATATCTTAGCACTTCAGGTCTATGATGACTCATAACAAAGAAGTGATATGATGCTTGTAACAGATCTCATGATTAATCATATTACCATCTGCTGTGAGAGGTGTAACTAACAAGTAATCAATCTCATAAGCAAAACATCTCATAAGTACTCAGATGAATACACACAAGCATTAAGATTTAGTGTAATCACAAGAATTTACTTTTTCAGTATAGAACCATGATATTGTCTACACATCATATCTGATCATGTCAGACTTTTTAATGAAGCAAATATACAACTGATCTCACTAATGTACTATCATTTCTCACATATTGGACAAACAGATTATTTTTAAAAATAAACTGACAATTAGAAAAAAACTTTATTTTTTGGAGTTTTGATTTATACTTTTCTATTTGGCTTTTCTAAGAAAAAGAAAAACACACACACACAATACAAATAGGCAATTAACATTGAGAGGATCACTTATGATGATCTTTTGATTTAGAGAGTTCATATATGATTAATAAGACCCATTGACTCCACTACATACTCAAACCGCCTGGTAGGAAGGCTTTAGTAATAGATCTGCCAACTGTTTTTCTGTTGCAATTTGAATCAATATGATTACCCTTTTTCAGAGTTAGCTTTGAGAAAATGATATCGTATTTCGATATGTTTTTGTTTTTGAATGTTGTAAGGCCTCGTTCCCGGGCACCTCATAGCTGGTGGTTCATCGACTTAAAACATTATAAACTGTATATTACTTTTGCAGCGGAATTTTAAACTTACGTTTATAACTAAAACTGTAATTTACAACATTAATTTTCATCTCAAAATACTGACATGTCAAAATACGGATGTCAACCTCAAAATGCTCACCGTAGCTTAGCATCCATGCCTGCAACTCCTCATCACAACATATACCTGCCATTATCATGCATACAAAGTTAGTGATGCTGATGAGTTCTATTTTTATATAAAACACTTTACTTTCGTTAAAACCGTTCTTTCAAACATACAATCTATACAATCGTTCTGTCATGCATCATACGTACTTACAGATAATATCATTATTATCTTCGTTACTAGGTTCTTAACTTGTTCATTCAACGTATTACATTATCGTTCATTTCTCTTCTAGATCCGGTCAGACCTTACCCTCTTCGTAGCACTCAGCCACGATTACTGATGTCGAATGACAAGGATTGTTGGACCAAAAGAACCAATGAGCCTGATAGAGAAACCTCTAAGTCCACAAACATCACAACAGCTGAAGAAGACCTGATCAGCTGTTCTACAAAGTCTGAAGAATACAACTGCTGAAGTACGTCTGAAGTACTGAAGACAAAGACTGAGACAACAGCTGAAGATCTAAAGTCTGAAGACTTCAACAAGTACTGAAGACAAAGACTGAAGATCAACAGCTGAAAGACAAAGTCTGATGTTCAAGTACTGAAGACATCAGCTGATGTTAACAGCTGATGACAACAGCTGAAGAGGGCTTCTTCAGTTGTTGTGATGGTTTTTCTCTTCATCAGTTTTTTTCTTTTCCTTTCAGTAGTTTTTTATTTTCTTTTCAGTACTTGTAAACAACTGAAGAGGTTGTTCTTCAGTTGTTGTAGTTTCAGTAGTTTTATGTTTTTCAGTAGTTGTAAATGAGATGTTTAACACTTAGGAACATTTGTAAGAAGATGTCAGTTGTTGACATCTTCAGTAGTTGTTAAACATCAGTAGTTATAAAACGGTTACATGTCACTTTCAGTGACATCAGTCTACGTCATTCTTTCCTTTATAAGGAAAGATGACTCACATGTAATCGTGCCTTTGAGGCCGACAATCTTAATGCAATATTCCTTTTGTCGATATTTCTCTCTCTATAACAAAATTCTTTTATCGTTTTATATCAATTTTCTTGTTTGAATTTGTCTAATTCTGAGCTATTCCGCTGCTATATCTGTTCAATCGATTAAACCAAGGGCTGAGATCCTAACAAATGGTATCAGAGCAGGTTAATCATTGATCGATCTAACAATTGATCATTGAAACTGTTCAATCGCTCTAAGTTTAATCGAATTAGCAAAATTCGCAAGGATCTGTTATAGAGATTGAGAGTGTATCGCTTCTGGCCGTTTTATTTGAGGTTCTGTGTGGTTTTGAGCTAAATTTATTGTGATTTTACTTGAATCTGTCTGATTTTCCACAATGACTACTTCTTCTAATGATCCTTTCAATACTGGATCCTCTACCAAGCCTCCGATCTTGGTGAGGAATGAGTATAACATTTGGCAGAGAAGATTGCTCCATCACCTGTCTGTCAATAGCTCAGGTTGTTGGACATCTGTGGTACATGGACCACATAAGCCAATGGTGAATGATCCGGAAACAAACCAGTTGGTTCCAAAGAAGAAGGAGCAATACTCCGATGAGGACAAGAAGTTGTTTGAAATCGATGCAAAAGCCCATGGAATTTTGGCTATGGCTATTCCTAATGAGATTTACTCTGGGCTTCTGCATTGTGAGTCTGCTCATGACCTCTGGAATGCCATCAAAGAACAATTTGGTGGTACTGATGAGGTTTTAGCAAACAACAGGGAAATCCTCGCCCAACAATATGAGACTTTCTCTCATAGAAAGGGTGAGACTCTGACTCAACAATTTGAGCGGTTTTCATGTTTAATCTCTGAATTGAAAATGGTTAAACATGAATATACCAGGAGTCAGATGAACCATAGATTTTTAAGATCACTGCCTGAGAGATGGAACACATATACCATTGTTCTACGCTCAAATGCTGATGTTGATCGCCTATCTCTCACCCAACTTCATGGGAAACTGCTTACATTCGAGAGAGAGATAGAGCAGAAAAGGAAATTGGTTTCATCTGGCAAGCTCACTGAGGATTTTGTCCAAGGGAACACTGCCCTGATTGGACATCAAGAGTCAGAATATGCGTCATCTGAAAGCCAGTATGATGAGCATATTGATTTCTCTACAAACACTTCTGAGCCTGCCTTTGTGAGTGTTGATAGTTATTCTGCTGGTAGTAATAGTGACAATCTATGTTTCATCATGGATGATCTCAAGGGGATTGCTGATGATGACTTAGAAGAGATGGATATTTTGAGCCAAATGGCCTTGATAAATATCAGATCTCAGAAGTTCTACAAAAGAACTGGAAGGAAATTCCCAGGACTCTCTGGCAAAACCAAAGTTGGTTTTGACAAGAGTAAGTTGAAGTGCCATAAATGCCACAGGCTTGGGCACTTTGCAAGAGAATGTAGATCATCTGGATCTAACTCTCCTGCACCTTTTGTGACTTTCCCTGGCAATAGTCAACAAAACAGAGGGCAACAACCTGTCAATTCTGGTTATCATCATCAACCACAATCTCCTGCATATTTTGTTCCACAGGGGCCAATGCCATATCCATACCCCTGCTATTACATGCCACAACCAGGCCAGGTTCAAGCACCCACTGCTCAGCAACCACATGCACTCCCTGAGCCTCAACCATCCCAATCTCATCAACCTAATCAACTCAACAACACAGCTTCTTCACACCAGGAGTTGTTGACTGGAGCAGTTTACCAGATGATGTGTCTGGTAATGAACAACTGTTCTCAGGTGCTGGTCAACATGGTGGTGAGCATCCTTTTGGAAATCTAGCTCTCATGGCTTTGGAATCCTCTGATGGATCATCCTCAAATACCTCTTCAACACAGGTATCACAGGTATCCTCTGAGGCTAAGGCCAAATTATGTTCTGAAACTTGCATAGCAGCATTTGCCTCTATTAGAGAAGCAAATGTGGCTTTAATCAATAAAATGTAGAGCTAGAACAAACAATTTCCAAAAATAAAGCTGAGTTTGAGTCTGTGCTAAAAGAGAAAACTGATGAGATTTACAAATTAAAATGCCAAATTTCTGATGATAAGGCTAGGGAGGATGTACTCTTAGAGAAGTACAAAGACCTCAAAGATACTCTTGCTGTCACCCAGGTAGAGTGTGATCGATGGGTACAATCTTGCAAGGGCTTTGAAATGCTTCTTAGTAAGCAAACAGCTTCCAATGTGAAGTTTGGAATTGGTTATAATCACACTGCTCCTCCTACAGTTTTTGCTTCAAGAGCAGGAGCGGAATCTGATGGAGAAAGTAATGACCAATCCACCTCATCATGTGATTCACTACTTGATAAAGCACCATCAGTAGTTGAAGTCAGTAGTAATCCCTCTGTGAACCTATCAGCTGATATTGATGGTTCAACTGCTGACACTCACATGATCAATGAGTTGATCAACCCAAGTGTTATCCCTAGAAGTACTGAGGGTACTGGAGAGCAGGGGATAACATCTGGAGTTCAAATCCTAATGACTGACAGCACTGAAGAGAAGAAAACTGTCAGTAGGAAGGATTTGAAGCCTACTAAGGAAGTTGACAAGAAGGCAAAAAGTGCTTCTAAACTGCTGAAGAGCAAGTCTTCAGTAGTTTCATCTTCTTTAGTTGATGATCAACAGAAGATGAAGAAGACCCATGTGAAATATGTGGTCTATTCAATCATCTCACAGATGATTGTTGGTACAAAAAGGGATCCAAACTCAAACAAAAAGAGAAAATTAAAGAAAATTTGGCTAAAATGAAAACTGAGTTTGAGTCCAAGTTTGTACCAGCAGCATCAAATCCTGTTACTCCTATGACCAAAAAGAAATCTAAAAAGGAAGGAGTGCAACAGGCAATAGCTGAGGTTGCTCAAAAGAAGATGGTGCAACACAAGAACTCATCATCAAACACCAATACCAATGTGTCTGAAGAGCTGAAAGCTCTCTCCCAGAATCAGACACAGCTGGTAATGATGGTTCAACATCTGTTGGGAAGAGTTAACCAACTTGATGGCCCTGTGTTGAAACCCCAGAAAAGGAGATCCAAGCCGAAGGATTCCTCTTCTACACCATCTCCTTCACCTCAAGCTATTGTGTCCAATAAACCTGTTAGTTTACCATCTGTTGATGAGACCAGGCCCAAAACCAAAAGGTTTGGGTCTCCAAAACTAACTGATTGTTTATTTATGCAGGTTTCTTCAACATGCCAAAGTAGCATCTGGTATGTAGACAGTGGGGGATCTATGCATATGACTGGGAACAACTCACTTCTTAATGACTACTCTCCAGGAAGGAAGGGATTTGTTTCTTTTGGCAATGATGCAAGAGGTTACATCATCGGGAAGGGCTTTGTTTCCAATGGGGAAATAAAGTTTGATGATGTCAACCATGTGGAAAATCTCAAGTATAATCTTTTGAGTGTCAGTCAATTGTGTGACAAAGGCCATGTTGCCCTTTTCACAAGCCAGAACTGCAGGATTCTGTCATCCAAAGTTCTGAGTTTGATTGACAAGGTATTGGATGCTCACACTCTCCTGAAGGCCAACAGGACAGGAAGAGTGTATGCCTTAGATCTTTCCAAGAAATTGATCTCAAAGGCCATCCTTGCCTATTTTCCAAGGCCTCTCCTCAAGAATCTAATCTATGGCATAGAAGGCTGGGACATGTTAATTTCAAGAACATGAATCAGCTGATACACCATAGTTTAGTAAGGGGAATGCCTATGAAGGAGTTCAAGTGTGAAAACAACTGCACTGCTTGTTTGAAAGGAAAACAGCACAAGGTTTCATTTCCACCTATTGAAGAACCAAAGTCCACTGCCTGCTTACAACTTCTTCACATGGATCTCTTTGGTCCTGTGAGAGTGATGAGCATGGCACAGAAAAAATACTGTCTGGTAATTGTGGATGATTACTCCAGATTTGTATGGACTTTCTTTCTACATTCAAAGGATGAAGCTGCACAGAAGATCATAAACTTTGTGTTGTATGCTGAGAAGCAGTATTCCCTCTCAGTCAAGTGTATTAGAAGTGATAATGGAACAGAATTCAGGAACAATACACTTGATGATTCTACCTTTCCAAGGGAATAAAGAGACAGTTAGTATTCCAAGAACTCCTGAACAGAATGGAGTTGTGGAGAGAAAGAACAGGACCCTCATTGAAGCTGCAAGGTCTATGTTGGCTGATTCTGGACTGCCATTGACCTTTTGGGCTGAAGCTGTCAACACAGCATGCTATGTGCAGAATAGAGTGCTAATAAATCAGAGGTTGATGAAGACTCCATATGAAGTTCTACATCATTTGGCCCCTCTCATTTCATTTTTTAGAGCATTTGGGTGTCCCTGTTTCATTCTCAACACAAAGGATCAGCTCCAGAAATTTGATCCTAAGGTGGATGCAGGGTACTTTGTTGGTTATTCATCAACTTGCAAGGCATACAGAGTCTTCAACTGCAGAACAAAGATGGTTGAAGAGACTTTACATGTCAAGTTCAATGAATCTCCAAAGGACAAGATTCCACAAAGCCCTGTGGAGCTTTTGATTTGGACATACTGCAATATGTTCCTTATCAATCTCCTGCTGTTGCTCCTGTCAACAGTTCACCACCTGGTGTTACTACTGAAGATGATGATGATAGTAGTAATCACCTCTTCAGGTTTAGTGATCAACTGCCTGAGTCCTCTAAACCTGATGCTCCTGTAGCTCCAGCCGCACCATCCACAACAAATGCTGATGAGATTTCTGCATCCTCAACTTCATTTGAGTTGCCACCATCTTCATGGTTTCAAGAATCTGCATCAACATCTGCTGCTGCTGAAGACCCTACAAACACTTGCACAGATTTGATTGTTTACCAAGAGCTGAAAAATCACCCAATATCTCAAATCCTTGGTGATATCAATGCTGGTGTCTCAACCAGAAGCCAGTTGTCCAATTTCTGCTTCTATGCTCTCTTCATCAGTCAGCTAGAGCCGAAGAACTATCATGTTGCTTTGAGGGACAATGGATGGGTTGAAGCCATGCAGCTTGAGCTTCTTCAGTTCAAGAAACAGCAAGTGTGGGAGCTTGTTCCTCTACCCCCAGGTAAGTGTGCAATAGGCACTAAATGGGTGTTTAGGAATAAAACTGATGAAAATGGGCTAATTGTTAAGAACAAGGCCAGACTGGTTGTGCAGGGGTTTGCACAAGAAGAAGGTATTGATTATGATGAAACCTTTGCCCCTGTAGCCAGACTGGAGGCAATTAGATTGTTTTAGCCTATGCTGCACTCCACAATCTTAAAGTTTTCCAAATGGATGTCAAAAGTGCTTTTCTATATGGTACAATAAAAGAAGAAGTTTATGTGTGTCAACCACCAGGCTTTGAGGATAATAAGCACCCAGAATGGGTATATAAGCTTGATAAAGCTCTTTATGGGTTGAAACAAGCACCTAGAGCTTGGTATGAGACCTTATCAAACTTTCTTCTACAGAATAATTTCACTAGAGGCTCCATAGATAAAACTTTATTTATTAAGAAGGTGGATCAGCATAAGCTACTTGTTCAAATTTATGTTTGATATTATATTTGCATCCTCTGATCCCAATTGTGTGAGGATTTCCAAACCTTAATGCAACAGAAGTTTGAAATGAGTGCAATGGGAGAATTACAGTTCTTTCTAGGTTTGCAAATCAAACAAAAAGCTGATGGAATTTTCATTCATCAGTCTAAATACACAAAAGATCTTTTGAATAAGTTTGATTTACAAAACTGTAAATCTTGTTCTACTCCCATGTGCAACACCACACAATTGGATGTTGATCAGAAAGGTAAAGGTGTTGATGAAACCCTTTACAGATGTATGATTGGTTCCTTGATGTATTTAACAGCTTCTAGACCAGATATTATGTTTGCTACATGTGTTTGTGCTAGATTTCAGGCTGCACCTAAGGAGTCTCATCTGATTGCAGTCAAGAGGATCTTTAGATATCTGCAAGGCACACAATCTCTAGGCTTATGGTATTCCACTGGACATTCTTGCAAATTAGTTGCTTTCTCTGATAGTGACTATGCAGGATGTAAGTTGACCAGGAAATCAACTTCTGGTGGATGCCAATTCCTAGGCAACTGTTTGATTTCTTGGCAGAGTAAGAAACAAACATCTGTTGCTACATCCACTGCTGAAGCCGAGTACATTGCTGCTGCAAGTTGTACATCCCAAATACTCTGGCTTCAGAATCAACTTTTGGATTATGGCATTACAGAGACTAAGACTCCATTATTAATGGATAGTGCTTCAGCTCTTTGCATTGTCAAAAATCCTGTCCAGCACTCTAGGACCAAACATATAGAAATTAGACATCATTTTATAAGATTGTTTTGAAAAGGGTCTAATTAATCCTATGTTTGTGCCTAGTGCTGATGAGCTTGCAGACATTTTTACTAAGCCTTTGGATAGTTCAACTTTCCACAACCTGGTGTTAAGGCTTGGTATGCTGCAGCTAGAATAAGTGACAACTACTGATGATCTCAGTAATTACTGATGATCATTGGTAACCATGTCACATATAAGTACTGATGAGTTATTTTACCCTCAGTAGTTTATAACTACTGAAGGCTAAATGCTTTAAGTACTGTACTTTATCTGTTCTACACTACTGATGTAGTTACAACTACTGAAATCAGTAGAAACAGATAAGTACTGATGTCCTATGAAACAACTGAAAACAGCTAAAAGCTGATGAGTAAGTGTTGAGGACAGTATGAAACAGCTGAAAGGCTATGAATTGACGACAACTACTGATGAGTACTCTCTCTTCAGTAGTTCACAAACTGCTGTTTCTTTATAAACAACTGAAGCAATACCATGTCTTCAGTAGTTTCGCAACTACTGATGACTAACACCAAGTCTTCAGTTGTTTACAACAACTGATGGCAAAACCACGGTCTTCAGTAGTTTCACAACTACTGATGCCTAAATCAGAGTCCTCAGTTGTTTCAACGTCTGATAATAACACCATGTCTTCAGTTGTTTTTTATAACTGCTGACCACACCAATACCATCAGTCGTTTCAACCGTCTGAAAGTTAATACCACGTCATCAGTAGCTTCAAATACTGATGACTAACACCAAAACCTTCAGTCGTTTCATAACCCGTACCCTATATATACCTGATCCCTCTTTCAGAGTTTTTCATTCTTTCACGACCTAACTTTTCAAAAGCTCTGAAAACCTTTCACCTTCATTAATGGCGACCATGCAACTCAAACCTCGACACAACTGTGTCGCGTACCTTACAAAATCGCCCTTCTGGACCAAATTTGAAAATGCTATAGATCTTATGGTCCAATCCCCACTAAAAACGGCTTTCTTTTAAATCCAATCATTTATGCCGATTCGCTACGTCAGTTCTGGATGAATGCGACCGTTAATGGAGAATCTATCTTTCATCTATCAACTCGCATAAGGTGGTCATCTCTACTGCTACCATCCGCCAAATATTACTGTTAGATGATGCTGCCTACCCTGTTGGATATCCTAAGCGCCAACTTGATCTTCCTTTGGACAACATGGATATCAGGGTGATCTTAGTGCTTCAACAATCCTGAAGAAACATTTTCCAGATGCTGAACGATTATTATTTCATATGGTAAATGTTTGCCTGGCTCCGAAGACTTCCTCTTGGGATCAACTGTCTTCCAGATGGCAACAGGTATTGTTCTCTATCCTTGAACAAGAACCACTAAACTTTTCTGAAATAATTTTTCTTGAACTCAAGGATATGGCCACAAAACCACTTTCTAACCGTTGGATACTATATCCTCGGTTTATAATGGCCATAATAGAGAATCAGCTTTCTGCTGAGGGACTAGTTGGTCTGGGAGTCCCTGCTTTGGCTGTATTGCCGGAGGTATACTCCCGACACAACACTGACCAAACTCTCAAACAGGCTGCCAAGCTGCGCAAACCACGCAGCTGGAACCCACAGCCTCCACCTCCAAATCCAAAGTCCCCTCCAAACCCACAAAGAAGAAGCCTAAGAAAGCTACTCAGGGAATTGAGTCCCCTGTGGATGCTCCTGCTGCACCAACGCAGGTTATCTCTGCTGGAAATAACCCCCCAGTAGAGACTGTGACTCCACCAACTGAAGCCGCTCAGGTTTCCTCTCAAAAGGAACCTGAAGCAACCACTCAAAGGGAAGCCACAATGCTGGGATCCTCCTCACTTGAGGGGATTACCATTGAAGAGCACCACCTGTCCCGGGTGCACACTGCTTCCACACCCTCTCCTGATGCAACCGCCCCTCAAAGCCCTACTATCATTGTTGCAAAAGTGCTGACGCAGTTGCATTCCTCACCCCCACCCAGACCCAACTACTGGATAACCTCAACACCTGAGGGGGAGGATCACAATGCTTCTGTCAACCCACAGCACAGGGGTTATCATGTTCCATCTTCTAGTGTAGATAAGGAGGTGCGAACTTCTGGTGAGGCTGCCACTGCTCCTGACTCAGCAAATGACCAGGATGCAGTTGGTAACATCTCTAAGTCCTCACCAGTGGCAACAGCTGATGAAGGACATAGTCCTGAGGCTGGAAGTCCCCAGAACCGAGAACAAGGGGCACATGCTATAATTGATCTACACTCAAGGCATGTTCATTCTGACTTTGTCAGGAGGTCAGGTGATTCAGTCACAACTGATGATGACCTGAGCTTCTTCTATGATGTAGTTGCTCAAAACACCATTCTAGAGGATGAGGTTAGCAGACTCAAAGAGCTGCTGGCCAAGATGTCTCAGGATGCAAGTCCATCTGCCACACAATACACCCACAGATGGCACCTTCTTCTGAAGGTCCCCTACACACTGAGCCAGTATATACTTCCAAGCCACCAGCCTCTGCTTTCGCACTGATTCTCAGGAACAGAACCATCCTGATCAATCAGTTGCTACCTTTCAAAATTCCCTACCTCTCATCACTCCCATGATCACAGATATAGTGATCAAAGCCATTGATGAGAGGCTTCCTACAATAATACAACCCTTGGTGGAGGAGTTGGTGACTAAATCCCTTTCTACTGCTCAAACCCTGCACCCAATGCAACCAAAAGGGGAGAGTCAGTTAGTTAAAGGAAAAGGAAGAGGATAGATGGGGAGAAGGCGAAAGAATCTGAGGTTGTAAATGAGAAGGAGAAGGAGAGTGTGAAGGAGCTGAAGTGAATGAAAGTCAAAAGACTTTCATGTCACATATCAAAAGAAAAGGAGAGTCTGAGAAGGAAAGGAGCTGAAGGATATGGTGAAAGAAGCTGACGCCAACCATAACCGTTCAATGGATAAAATCATTGAGCAGTTGTATAGGCAGGGTTTTGACATCAAACAACTAGACTCCGAGATCAGAAGGATGGAAACAGGAGATCAATTCAAGATGGGCTAGCTATGATGCCTTAGAAAGAGAAAGGCTGGAGATAATGATCAGATTTATAGCTAAATACTTGGGAAGATCTCTAATGGAAATAAGGGCCTGGACCAGGGACAACATCTTGGCAATAACCACCAAGATTTGTTCGTCTGAAGAATACTCCAAAGGTTTAGTGATTGAGGTATTGAATGAAGCTGGGGTTGGGAATCGAAAAGAACTGACAAAATTTACCAAAGCCTCCCTTACAGCCAAAATGCTAAAACAGTCTGAAAAGCCTCAATCCTCAAAATCACTATCTCCACAACCCACTAAAACAACTCCTTTACCCTCTAAACCAACCATCCAACCCACAAAACCAAATCCTTTACCCCTAAAACCCATTGCCAGTGATGTACCTAGCCAAAAGAAAAGAAAGGTACTGAGGCCTGATGAAGATGAAGAGGAGGATGAAGACAGACTGCCACTCTCTGCAGTCATTACTTTGCCTAAGGCTAAACCAATGTCCATCACTCCTGCTTCTCAAATGCATGATGTAATGATAAAGATTGAAGAGGAACAGATGCAAAACATGATGAGGAAATGCTGAAAAGCATTGACAAAGCATATGCTACATCCTCTTCAATGATCAGCATGAAGAAAGAAGTATTAAGATTGTACACCCTTGCTAATACCTTTCAATACCAAAGGGAAAGAGTAAGGATATGGCCTGATCCTAGGGTGGCACACCGGATTGTCAAGAAAGAAATTCCTTCAAGATACAAGGGCCAAGTGAAGAGAGTTGTCGACGAAGACATCACTGTGGTGCTTGTAGTGTCCCCTTGGGAAATTGTTGAAGAGTTCAAGAAAGCCTATGAAGCCAAACAACCACCTCAAAAGATGTTAGAGAACAAAATTATAAAGAAGGGATTGGTTTACAAACGACTTGAAAACTTCAAACAAGAAGAGCTCAACCTGCTCTTAGAAGGAACTCATCCAGATGAGTTTGCTTATAGACAAATAACCACGGTTGAGCTCAAGAATGGAAAACAGGCCAAGTACATATCTGAAGTGTATGGCCGAGAAGGATTATTTGATGGTGTGCCCGAGGTGCTGACAATGGATGAGCAATCATGTTTTTAAGGGCTTACACCAGGGAATCATATAGGCTGATACACGGGAAGTAGATCTCATGGTTGGGCAACAGCTCGGTGTCCAAGTCCCCAATACAGAGCTCCCAACCATATCATGCCAAACAGATCATCAGAGACTTCTTCCCAGGCCGTGCTGAAAAAGGGTCACTTCTCATCTGATCAAGAGGATAAAGACCAATCTATCTGCCAAAATAAGTGGGACTCGTCAATAACTTAGAGGTTTTGGCTGCATTGGTTCAGGGGGAGTTTGTTGGACCAAAAGAACCAATGAGCCTGATCAGAGAAACCTCTAAGTCCCACAAAACATCACAACAGCTGAAGAAGACCTGATCAGCTGTTCTACAAAGTCTGAAGAATACAACTGCTGAAGTACGTCTGAAGTACTGAAGACAAAGACTGAGACAACAGCTGAAGATCTAAAGTCTGAAGACTTCAACAAGTACTGAACAAAGACTGAAGATCAACAGCTGAAAGACAAAGTCTGATGTTCAAGTACTGAAGACATCAGCTGATGTTAACAGCTGATGACAACAGCTGAAGAGGGCTTCTTCAGTTGTTGTGATGGTTTTTCTTCTTCAGTAGTTTTCTTTTCCTTTCAGTAGTTTGTTTATTTTTCTTTTCAGTACTTGTAAACAACTGAAGAGGTTGTTCTTCAGTTGTTGTAGTTTCAGTAGTTTTATGTTTTTCAGTAGTTGTAAATGAGATGTTTAACACTTAAACATTTGTAAGAAGATGTCAGTTGTTGACATCTTCAGTAGTTGTAAACATCAGTAGTTATAAAACGGTTACATGTCACTTTCAGGTGACATCAGCTACGTCATTCTTTCCTTTATAAGAAAGATGACTCACATGTAATCGTGCCTTTGAGGCCGACAATCTTAATGCAATATTCCTTTTGTCGGATATTTCTCTCTCTATAACAAAATTCTTTTATCGTTTTATATCAATTGTTCTTGTTGAATTTGTCTAATTCTGAGCTATTCCGCTGCTATATCTGTTCAATCGATTAAACCAAGGCTGAGATCCTAACAAGGATCCTGTTCATACATTATTCACGATAAGTCATTTACTCATATTACGTTCGTTCTTTCGTACATGATCTTTATTCATTTCTCTTTATTACCCGAATCATGTCTCTTGTAACATCTCATCTCCGAAGACTAATACTTTGCCGGGGCCTGCTCACAACCCCCGACTCATGTCCGAAGACTGACAGCACCGAGATAAGCGACCAAAGATCCCATATGAGTCAATCACAGGGATGAACTCCTCCGGTCTGTTGCAACACAAACTCGCTCACCTCATATCTATGCTTGCCTTATGCCACACCCCCGAAGTCGTAGACATACTCGGGAAATACACCCCCACTGTAGGTGTTTCACACCCCCATAGAAATGTGTAACAACAACCCCACCGTCGTGTTAACACCCCCATAAAATGGGTAACAACACCCCCACCGTCAGGGTAACCCCCATAGAAATGGGTAACAACACCCCCACCGTCATGGGTAACACCCCCATAGAATAGTAACAACACCCCCACCACCTGGGTAACACCCACATAGAAATGTGTAACAACACCCCACTGTCGTGGGTAACACCCCCATAGAAATGGGTAACACACCCCTACCGTCGTGGGTAACACTCCAAGGTCACACAAAGACTGGAACCCTTCATGCACACTTTAGGATTTGCGGAACCTCACGCGGTAGAGCTTTAGGCATTTAGAGCTGGGCACCTCTGTACATATTGCTTTCAAGCCTCTCTGTACTTCTCTTATATTCATTCATGCATGCATTCATTCAGTACGTTCCTCTTTCATTATCTTCCACTTACGTTACATAATACTTTCATTACATTCATTAACGTTCAATGCAAAGTCAAGGGAAGAATACATACACAATAAGGAACATGCACATAATCATAACATACACCAACACCAATACAAGCACATCAAACATACATAACTCACATCAAACGTAAGCCATCACATCAAACCAGGCTTACCTCCATAATAACCCTTAAAAAACACTGGGAAACCACAAGTCCAAAGTGGGCGCATGGGCCTCCAGGCGCATGAGCAAAAAAATTCTAAGTATAAAATAGTCTCGGCGCATGGACACTGTTTGAGCGTTTCTGCCCTGTTCAGGCGCATCACCAACACTTAGGTCGTTTCAAGCACTTTAGGCGCATGGGCACTATTTAGGTGCATGGCCAATACTTAGTCGTTTCAATCTCTGGGATGCGTGGGCACTATTTAGGCGCATGGCCACAGCCTTTTCTTCACTTGGGCACATGGGCACTATTTAGGCGCATGGCTAATACTTTGACGCATGGGCCAACATGCTGGGCGTATGGGCCACTATTTAGGCGCATGACCCACCCTTGGGCACATGGCCGACACTTAGCATCTCGCCACTCAGCTGGACGCATGGACAACTGTTTAGGCACATTAGCAACCTCTGGGCGCATTGTCTACTGATCATGTTCATCAGAACATTCTGAAATCTTTTCTATGCTACCAATTTCACCCGATTATCATTCTAAGCATACCCAAACACAGATCTAACATACTAAGGCCATCTAAGCATGCTAACAAATCTCTCTAACCCATAATCAACACTATAACATGCATACATACATACAACATTCGTACATAAAGCTGTAAGTTCACGGTCTTTTAAAAACGTTTACTTAGTATGTATAATAGCCCCAAATCAGTTGAAAATCGGTAAAAGAGGGGTTCTAGAAACTCACCTTAAGCAGCTTTGAGCAGCACTCTTCCAGTTCAAGACCCACTTCGATTCAGCTCTTTGAATCCCGAAAACCAACACTAAACAACCGGAACTTCGGTCAGAGAATAAATACCCAACTCAAACCGAGCTCAAAACAAGAGAAGACTTACCTTTTTCAGCTTCTTCTTGCTCTTTCTCTCTCTAGAACCGAGCTCTCTCTCTCTCTCTTCTTCTTTTCAGCCATGAAGAAGATGATGAAGAAATGGGCACCCATGCCCTTAAATCCTTAAAATAATAAAAATGTACTTTGTACACTTTTTTCCCCTCCACTTATGCAAAGTTTCTATTCTTTCTATTTACTTTTCTTTTCCTTTCGTTTAAGTATAAATTTTGGGGTGTTACAAGTCTACCCCCCTTAAAGAGGTTTCGTCCCCGAAACCTGTCGCTTCTCGAACAGTTACGGGTAACACTGTCTCACCTTTTTTTTTGAGCTTGTATTTAAACTCTGATCCCTTTAGGCTTCACTGCACCCGCACAAGTGAAACCATCATCCTCCTTGGTCTATTCTCTTCTTCTTACTAGTAATGGTCACCAGTTGCTTCTCGTGGTTGGATACTCTGTCCATCTTAGTATTCTCTAGTAGCACAATCATATCCTCATCGGTTGAGCTCTTTCTTAGACGAGATACATGGAACATCAAATGAATTCCACTTAACCCATCGGGTAGCTCCAGTCGATGTGCCACTTCTCCTACTTAAGCAACAACTAGGAATGACCCACTACACTTAATATTAGCTTTACTTGATTCCAAATCAAGCAATCCGCTCTCCTGGTCGAAGCCTTCCTCATACTTCATTGTCGTAGGTCGTCACCAAACTCTAGTTTCGCACGGTTGAGCAATCCACCTTTTTGCAGCTCTTGGGGTTTGAGTCATAGACTACTGATTAACTCACCCGGAGATGCCTATCTACCTACCTATGTCTGTCTTGAACAACCTTGCAAGAACAAGCGCTCTCTCTCAATTCTATCACGCAATCCTCTAGGGCATTAGGTAACCTGGTAGACTTACTAATGGCAATTCTTACATCGACGACTCATCGATCTTCCTACCCCTAACGTGCAACATCACAGAAAATAGCGGCAACAAAACTACTACTAGCATCACAATGAAAGAATAGATGCGTAAATCTAAACTTGCAAGAACGTACACGACGTTTCCTCGGAGTCTGACCTAGCCTCCTCCCGGTCATAGCGAAGGCTCTAGCCCTCACCCTCTGTTCTCCTTCCTCGTACTGGAGCTTCCTCCGATCTTCTTCCTTCCCGAACCTTCCGCTCTTGGCTTCTTGCAATCCCTGCTCATGTGACCTTCCTCACCACAGGAATAACATCTCCCCATACCACAGTTCTTCGCCACATGTCCGGTCCTTCCACAATGGAAACAAACATTGCCCCCCAGTCTACATTCCCCAGGGTGCCTGTGTCCACACTTGTCACACCTTTTCGACCCCACACCAGTTATGACCACACGCTGATCATCCACTCGTGCACCTTTGCCACCTGGAGCGGCTCCGCCAAATTCCAATCGCTTCTCGTTCCATTCTTGGTCATCCTCTCCTTTCTTGATACTTTCAGTCACCATCACAAATCTTTCATCATACAATCTTCCCGCCAAATCAACCGCCGACCTAAACGTGCTCGGTCGGGTAGTGATCATGTACCTACGGATGTCCGTCGGCAAGCCCTGAATGTACCTCTTGATCTTTCGTGAAAGAGGTGTCACCTGATCCGGCACCAAACGTGCCATCTCATTGAATTTAGCAGTATATTGCTCATGTGTCCTCATTCCCGCCTCCAGCTGCAAGTACTCCCTTTCAATTTTATCCATCTCACGGTGAGGACAGAATTCCTCAATCACCAGCCTTTTCAACTCTGGCCATCACATCCTCCTAATAGCCCTGCTACCCTCAGCTTGGACTACATTGTCCCACCAGCACAAAGCCGAGTCCACAAAAGAATGGGCAGCAAACTTTACTTGTTGATCCTCGAGGCACTCGTTGATATTCAATACCACTTCCATCTCTCTCACCCATCGGTGAGCAGTAGCAGCACTGCCGTTTCCATCAAAAGTTGGGGGCTTGCATCGTTGAAACGCCCCATAAGTACAGCCTCGTGCCGCGTCCGGCGCACACTCTTCCTCTTCATCCTCTTCGTCATTCATGAAAACCGTTTCAGTCTCGGGTCATTTCCTTTCGCCCGAAGGTCTACCCCTTTCCTCTCTCTCCCCATCCTTAACAGCCTTCATAACTTCGGTCAACACAGATGGTAGGATCGTCTGCATAACCTGATGCACTTCCTCCTTGACTGCCTCTCTCATCGAGGCTCTCTGATTTGCATTCTCATCATCGCTATCCTAATGAGGGGCCTTAGGTTCCTCATGGGCTGCTCCTTCAGCCCTAGACCTTCCTCTTGTGACTCATGGTTCAGCACCACGTCCACCACCACCTCTACCTCGTGAAGCTTTCGAAGATCTACCACCAACCATCTTTTAATACACTATAAGATTCAAACACTAACACTGTAATTCAAGGTAATAACTCAGTTTAGGTGAAGTATAGTAAGTCCCTAATTACAGTGGCCAGTTGTGATTAGCCACTTACTTTACTCTTCATATCCCAAGCATTTCCTATCCCGACTACATCAGTATCTAAATCTACACAAAAGCACACAAGCGACATAACATGCGCACATAATGTCGGTTAACATTAACTTACATAAAACGTTTACATAAAACCTTTACCTGCAGGCACGTAGCTACTAGGACTGGCATCCCTTTTCCTTTTAGTCCCATTCTCAGTTCAAGATTAGGTTTTCAAAATATTTACCCAATTCACTTAAACTTTTGCTCTGATACCGACTTGTAAGGCCTCGTTCCCGGGCACCCCACAGCTGGTGGTTCATCGCACTTAAAATATTATAAAATGTATATTAATTTTTCAGCGGAATTTAAAACTTTCATTTATAACTAAAACATGTCATTTACAACATTAATTTTCATCTAAAAATACATAACATGTCAAAATACGGATGCCAGCCTCAAAATGCTCCGAGTAGCTTATGCCTCCATGCCTGCAACTCCTCAGCATCAACATATACCTAACAACTATCGTGCATACAAAAGTCAGCGACGCTGAGTGAGTTCAAGTTTTATAATAAAACATACTTTACTTTCTTTAAAACCATTCTTTCAAAACATACAATACTATGCAACCGTTCGTGATCATGCATCATACGTACATACAAATAATATCATTATTATCTTCGTCATTTCGTTCATTAACTTTGTTCATTCAAAGTATTACATTATCATTCATTTCTCTTCTAGATCCGGTCAGACCTTACCCTCTTCGTGGCACTCAGCCACGATTACTGAAGTCAAATGACAAGGATCTTGTTCAGTACATTATTACGAAAATTCATTTACGTTCATACATACGTTCGTTCATTCGTACATGATCTTTCGTTCATTTCTCTTTAACACTCGAATCTTCTCTCTTGCAATATGTCATGTCCGAAGATTGATCTTGTGCCGGGGCCTGCTCACAAACCCCCAACTCATGTCCGAAGACTGACACATCACCGTGATATGCGACAAAGATCCCATACGATTCAATCAAAGGGATTGAACTCCATTCGAGTCTGTTGCAACACAAAGTCGCTCAGCTCATATCTAATTGGCCTTATGCCACACCCCCGAAGTCATATATAACTCGGGTAACAACACCCCCACCGTTGTGGGTAACACCCCCATAGAAATGAGTAACAACACCCCCCGGTCGTGGGTAACACCCCGATTGAAATGGGTAACAACACCCCCACCATCGTGGGTAACACCCCCATAGAAATGGGTAAAAACACCCCCACCATCGTGGATAACACCCCCAACAAATGGCTAACAACACCCCCACCGTCGTGGGTAACACCTCCATAGAAATGGGTAACAACACCCCCACCATCGTGGGTAACACCCCATACAAATGGGTAACAACACCCCCACCGTCATGGGAACACCTCTGACGGTTAGTCACAAATACTGGAACCCTTGCGTGCACACTTTAGGATTTGTTGAACCTCACGCGGTAGAGCTTTAGGCATTTAGAGCCGTGCACCTCTGTACATATTTCTTTCAAACCTCTGTGTACTTCTCTTATATTCATTCATGCATGCATTCATTCATTACGTTCCTTTTTTCATTATCTTCCACTTTGCGTTACATAATACATTCATTACATTCATTAACGTTCAACGCAAAGTCAAGGGAAGACATATATACATAATAAGGAACATACACACAATCATAAACATACACCAACACCAATATAAGCACGTCAAACATACATAAATCAAATCAACGTAAGGCATCACATCATAACCACGCTTATCTCTCATAATACCCCTTAAAAACCACTTAGAAAACCTGAAGTCCAAAGTGGGCGCATGGGTCCTTCGAGGCGCATGAGCATAAAAATTCGAAGTATAAAACAATCTGGGCGCATGGACACTGTTTGGGTGTTTCAGCCCTGTTCAGCCGCATCACCAACACTTAGCTGTTTCAAGCACTTTAGGCGCATGGGCACTATTTAGGAGCATGGCCAATACTTAGCCGTTTCAATCTCTGGGACGCATGGGCACTATTTAGGCGCATGGTCCACACAGCCTTTTCTTCAATTGGGCGCATGGCACTATTTAGGCGCATGACCAGTACTTAGACGCATGGGCCAACATGTTAGGCGCATGGGCCACTATTTAGGTGCATGACCCACCCTTGGCGCATGACCGAGATTTAGGGGTCTGGCCACTCATGCTGGACGCATGAACAACTGTTTGGGCGCATGAGCCACCTCTGGGTGCATGGTCTACTGATCATGTTCATCAGCACATTCTGAAATCTTTTCTCTGCTCCCAGTTTCACTCGATTATCATTCTAAGACTACCCAAACATAGATCTAACATACTAAGGCCATCTAAGCATGCTAAACATCATCTCTAACCCATAATCATCACTATAACATGCATACATACATACCACATTCGTACATAAAGTTGTAAGTCCACAGTTTCTTTAAAAACGTTTACTTAGTATGCATAATAGCCCCAAATCAGTTGAAAATCCGTAAAAGAGGGGTTCTAGAAACTCACCTGAAGCAGCTTTTGAGCAGCACTCTTCCCGTTCAAGACCTACTTCGATTCAGCTCTTTGAATCCCGAAAACCAACACTAAACAACCGGAACTTCGGTCTAGAACTCAATACCCAACTGAAACCAAGCTCAAACAAGAGAAGACTTACCTTTTTCAACTTCTTCTTGCTCTTTCTCTCTAGAACCGAGCTCTTTCTCTCTTCTTCATTTCAGCCGTGAAGAAGATGACGAAGAAGGAAGAATGAGCACCCATGCCCTTAAATCCTTAATATAATAAAAATGTACTTTGTACACTTTTTTCCCCACCACTTATGCAAAGTTTCTATTCTTTTATTTACTTTTCTTTTCCTTTCGTTTAAGTAGAAATTTTGGGGTGTTTCAAATGTTAAACAGGATTAGCTGTAGTGAACATAGCAGCAGTGTTATCAATGTAAATAGGTGTTTTAAGAAAATTGAACCCATAATCCAATGGTTGATTTTGCAACCAAAGGATTTCAGAACATCCTGCTGATGCAGCAATGTACTTAGCTTATGTAGTTGAAACAGAGACATTTGATTGTTGCTTACATTGCCACGAGACTAATTGGGGACCAAGAAATTGATACCCACCCGAAGTAGATTTCCTATCTTGACAGCATCCACCATAATCACTTTATGTATATCCATGTAGTTCAAAGTTACCCTTGTAAGGATACCAAAGCCCTAAAGTTGGATTACCTTTGAGATACCTGAATATCCTTTTGACGACAATTAAGTGTGATTCTTTCGGGTCTGATTGATACCTGGCACACACACAAACAACATACATAATGTCTGGTCTAGATGCAGTAATATATATCAAAGAACCAATCATTGATCTATATAGCATTTGGTCAATAGATTTTCTTTTTGGGTCAGGTTCAGTCTTGGTGTTAACATGTGCTGGAGTTCGTATGGACTGACAGTCTTGCAACTTAAATTTCTTCAAGAGCTTGTCAACAAACTTCTTTTTATTGATAAAAATTCCATCGTCAGTTTGCTTGACTTGAAGTCCAAGAAAGAAGTTAATCTCTCCCATAGAACTCATTTGGAACCTAGATTTCATGATTTCTTCAAATACATTGCACAATTTTGGAATGGTAGAACCAAATATGATATCATCAATGTATACTTGTACACATAAGAGATCATCATTATCCTTCTTTATGAATAAAGTTGGATCAATTTTCCCTCTTGTGTATCCATGTTGGATTAAGTGTTATGATAATATCTCATACCAAATTCTAGGGGCTTGATGAAGTCCATATAAAGCTTTACTCAGCTTATATACTCAGCTTATAACAAGAGTATAAGCACAAGTTTGCTTGTTCTGATTTACTCATTGTTGTTCTCTCATTCAATGGACCAATAATCTGAGAATTTGGGTGATTCTTGTGAATACGAGATGTTGGAATCTCATCACATTGAACATTAACATCCTGATTTGTTTGGTTTAAGTTGGAAAGCTGATGTAACAAATTAGTTTGGAACTTGAGTCGATGAGTTAATAAAGTACTCAAAGTTACCGGTATCAACTGCATCACCAGATATGGATGATGTTCCAGACTCAGGTTGCATAAACTCATTACCATCATTAGGAATTGGTTGTGATCGTTCCTGATCAAATGAGACTGAATGATCTGAAGCTGTATTAGCATGATTATTGTCATTGAATCATATTTTTGAGTCCTTGACAAATGATAAAAATGGGTAGTTTGAGCTAGAACATTTAGGTCATTAGAATCTGAATCCTTAGTGAAAGATCTAAGATCTCCTCTAGAGTTCTTCTTACTTGTAGAATCAAGACAGTTTGATTATTAAAAAAGTTAGACTGAAGAGAGTTTGATAGTGAATCTAAATCAAATACCAGGCAGGACCATTTAGAACTGATGGAAAGGAATTTTCCAGAAAATTAACGTTGAATGTTTCAAGAATTATATTCGTCCTAGAGTTGTACACTCGATAGGCTTTTGAAACAGAAGTGTCCAACAAAAAATCCATTATCAGATTTTGCTTCAAATTTTCCTAACTGATCATTTGAATTAAGAATCATAATAGGACAACCAAATGATTTTAGAAAGTTTATGTTCGGTTTTCTGCTAAACATTAACTCATAAGGAGTTTTCATTTTATCTTTCACAATTAAGATTCTATTCGGAATAAAGCATGCAGTTGATATAGCTTAATCCCAAAAAGTAATAAGAAATTTTGCATCAGCTAACATAGAACGAGTAGCTTCAATCAGTGTTCTATTCTTCCTTTCAGCAACTCCATTTTGTTGAGGAGTTCTGGGAGCACTGAACTGATGAGCTATCCCTTTTTGTGTGCAAAACATTTCAATGTTAGCATTTTTGAATTCCGTTCCATTATCACTTCTTATTATTTTCACCATATTTTCTAATTGATTTTCAACTTTAATGATAAATTCTTTCAGTAAATCAGCCGTTTCAGATTTAGCATACAAAAAGAAAACCCATGAAAATCTTGTATAGTCATCAATGATAACTAAACAATATGATATTCGTCCAATACTCTTGACATTTGTTAGTCCAAAAAGGTCCATATGTAACATTTGAAGAGGTTTGGAAGTTGAGTTTATGAGCTTGGTCTTATAAGACGCTCTGTGTTGCTTTCCCTTCAAACATGTTGAGCAGTGATCAGTCATTGCAAACTTCTTAGATGGAAGTCCAATGACATGATTTCCTCATACAATCTTGTTCATATTCTTGAAATTTGAATGTCCGAGATGTCTATGACAAAGCCGGCTTTCATCATTTGATGCTTTAGCAATTAGGCATGTTGTTTCAGTTGAAGGATCAACTTGAGACATATCCAGCTTGTATACATCTCTATCCCTTTCAGCTATAACAATTACCCAATCTTTGCTTATCTGAAAACCTGACTTCAAAACATAACAGAATGAATCATCAAATAGAACAAAGTATGATTTATCACATATTTGGGATACACTTAATAGATTAAAGTTCAACTGTGAACAAAAGTTGACTTTGTCAAAGCTTATTATCCCATTTTATATTGTTCCTTCTCCTGTTATTTTTCCTCCTGCATCACCACCAAAGGCGACATGTGTTCCATCCATTAACTTAAAATCTTGTAACAAGGCAGGATTGCCTGTCATATGCCGACTACACCCACTATCCACATACCATGTATTAAGTGGTCTTCTTGGGCATACCTGCACAACAAGAAAATTAAGTTGATATATCCACCCAAGCCGAGATGGTCTTGGGTTTTCCAAATTTATCAATAATGGTAAATTGTTTGCAATGAAGATTATTCAAATCAAGTTTATTCTTGATGAATTTACCAATCTTGTTTTGAAAATTGTTTGAGTTATTTTTGAAAACATTCATACCATTTGATTGATCAATTTTTGACATGTATTGATGACTAACCTTTTTATTAGTCATTCTTACAGATCTTGTATGAATTGTTCTTGCACATTTTGTTTAGATCTCACATAATTGTTCTTTTGAAAATATCTCAAACCTGAAGAAGGTTGATTAGTTAATTTTTGAAATCCATCAGTTTGATTTCTCATATATTGAGGATTAACATAACCTTTGCTCATGTTTGAATTTGCAAATTCTCTAGTATGTGATCTCTCTAAAATAACAATTTGCAGTATTGTGAGTCTTGTTATCACAATAAGTATAGTATTTGTTAAAATAACAATCTGCTGTGAAATGATTTCTCATATCACATATGTGACAGTACTTGTTGAAATAGCACTCAACAGTATTGTGATTTTTCATATCACAAATTTCATAGTACTTTTATGTAGTTATAAACAACTGTTTATTAACTTTTGACATTGACACTATATTTGATTCATTTTTATTTTTTAGTGTCAAATAGTTAAACTGTTGTTTTTCATTTTCACATTTTGATTTTGTACCAAATTATTTTGCATCTGTTTAACATGAACTTCCTTCTTGAATTCCTTAGAAACAAATCTTTTTGCTACAGCGAAAGTCTTAGAATCTAAACTTGATTTTAGATCAGAGTGAGATTTGTTCATAGTATTTACCTTGTTGTTTTGAAGAGAATTCATATTCAACAAACCGGCTGACACAATTTTATCGGTTTAAGTTTTGTTGTCTGATTTGTCGCTTTGATCAACTTTTCTGAACTATTGTTATGTTCAGATTTTGTTTTTGATGATTTCTTTCTTCTTCTTTGATTCATTGACTTAGAAGAACTTGGTTTACTTCCATATTGAACATCATCTGAAGAAGATTCCTTTTCAAATTGAACTTGTTTTAGATTAATAGTGTTTGAATCTTCTAATGTTCCTACCTGTTGTTTATGTTTATCTTTGCTTTGAACTTTCACTTCTTCTAATACAGAAGGAATTTGATCAGAAGTGTTTTGTTTTTTTGTTTAGGTTCATAAGATTTTATCTTAATTGGATGACCTTTTTTAATCTTTTCTTGATCATTTTCAACAAAAACTTTTACATTTTCCTTTTCTTCTTCTGAATTCTTGTTTGTGACCTGAAAAGCTTTAAGTTTAGCTTTATTATCAGGAGAATGATCATGTGTATTAAAGTTCTTTGGTAAAGTGTTTGTAATAGATTCAGGCATAGGTTCATGAGTGAAACCTAACCCTACTTTCTCTTTATCTTTTCTCTCACTTACCAGTTTTTCTACAATCATTTTTGAACTTTTTACTTTAGCAAGATCCATTTGAGTAGCAGCATGTGCTATCTTCTCATGTTCAAGATTTTTGGTCATCTCTTTCAATTGTTTAGAAAAAAATTCTAATTCTTTTAGTGTTTTGTTCCATGATGTTTGAAGAGAAATAATCTTTTGATCTGCTGTTTTAGGATCAGATTTTAGAGTGTTATGCATTGACTCTTCTTGTTTTATTTTCTCACACATTTTATATGAGTAGTTTCTATAGTATTCAACATGTTCCTAGCATGATTTTATGCAGAGTTTTTCTCTCACTTCAGATGGGATTTCAGGAAATTTTGGAGATAAGGTTTCAGATTTTGAAGATGAAGTGTCAACCTTAGGTTGATCAGATTATGTCATTAGAGCTACTTCATCTCTATCCTCCTTGGGATCCGATTTGTCACTCCAATCATAGTCATCTTCTTCATTCTCACCTTCCACCTTTGGATCATTATTTTCTGACCAATCTTTTCCCTGGATTTTTGCAATAAGAGATAAACTTGATGTTAAATCATTAGTAAATTGTTTAGCATATGCACTCCATTCATAACCATCTTTAATGCTGACTACTAAAGCTTTCTTGTTTTCATCAGATGATTTTGTTTCATCTTTGAGCTCAGGCATAGGAAGACTTTGATAAGGCTTTTGAAAAGTCTTCTAAGCTGGTTGAAACCTTTGATTGCTAGAACTTGATTTGGCATTTCCTTCGTTATTCCTTGGGGCTTTGCATTCTCTGGATAAATGTCCATAACTGTTACAGTTGAAACACCTTGATTTTGACTTATCCAACCCAATAGTCTTATTAGCACTTGGCTTGTACTTCCTGTTGACATATGAGT
Source organism: Flaveria trinervia (assembly GCA_025506515.1). Classification (NCBI taxonomy): domain Eukaryota; kingdom Viridiplantae; phylum Streptophyta; class Magnoliopsida; order Asterales; family Asteraceae; genus Flaveria; species Flaveria trinervia. Next base: position 43,487 of record JACCIX010000270.1, on the reverse strand, counting down.
GTTTTTGTGTCCTGTAAGCAATCATCACCATCTGCCAGTTTAAGTCCATCTCTTTAACATCTTCAGGATCCATTTCAAACAAATCCTGCAAAACAAGGTCCAATTGAGTTAAATGGCTACCTTGATATGCTTGAAAACTAGCCATAAATGTAGTGAAGGCAGTTTTAGACTCTTCATCCTCTAATAGGATATTTATCACATCTTTAACTTTGCTAGATTTAGTAGAGTTAGATGAAGAAGTCTCTGTTTCAACATTAGATTTTTGAGACTGAGATTTAGGAGGAGATTGAGAATGAGACTGTGTTGTGTAAGCATGAGCACTAGTAAATGATGAATCAGTGAAAAATCCTGCTCCAACAAATAAATCTCCCTTTTCTTCTGTATTCTTTTCACTTTTTGCCATGAATGCATTTTCAATAGTGTTTGAAGGAGAAGCAACAAATTGATACTTAGACATTATATTGGCAATGAGTAGATCTAGATCCATAGGGAACTTCTCAGTATGCTTTAGTAAGGTTACTGTTTGTTTCCATGATAAAGGTAAAGCATTGAGTAGTCTAAGATTTAGATCTTGAAGATCAGGCTTAATACCAGGTGTTGACATCTCAGTTGGAACTTGAACAAATCTGTTCATCATCTGATTTATGGTTTCTCCAGACAAATGTTGAAACAATTCTAATTGCCTTTTCAACTTTTGTTTCTTGACATTTTGAATCTCCTTGCCTCCTTCACAAATGGTCTTTAAGGCTTTATACATGGTGTATCCAGTGTGGTATCCATCAAGCCTTGTAAGAACTTCCAGAGGTAGTCCTTTACACATCAAAGAATATGCTTTGATATCATTCTTTACTCTTCTCAAATCATCTCCTTGAAGACAATCTTCAGGATAAGGTTCTTGAGAATCTTTAGTATAAACAAACCTCTGTCAGGCCTATAAGTGATTATAGGAGTGTATGGTCCTTTCTCTATAGATTTCCAAAGATCAGTGTCAATGGAATTTAAATGGTGTTTTAACCTAAGAGACCAATTTTTGAAATCAACTCTATTTTTAAGTTTTGGAACTCTATTTTCATAATCTTCTGATTTCACCATTCTTATATTTTTGTTATTTTTCTTAGATTTTGAATTAAGAAAAGAAATGAAAAATTTTTTGAAAAATTTTCTTAAAAAAAATCTAAGTATCAAGGGTGATACGCTTGAACAGTAATCAAACTTCCAAACAATTAATGCGCCTAAGTTGAGAGACATCTAAGGGAATGCCTTAGAAAAATTTTCCAAAATGCCTAAGTTGATGCGTCTGAACAGCTATAATGCGCCTACACAGTTGTAATGCGCGTCAACAGTTGTCAACCATCTAAACAATTCTAATATGCCTCAACAGTGATGATACGTTTGGACTTTTACTCTTCAACAGTAGCCAAACGTCTGAACTAAAAACAATCTAAACAGTGTTAATGCGACTAAACAGTAGTCAAACACCTAACACTTAGACAATTTTTCAGCAAACCTCAACTCTAATGCACCACATTCATCATGTTCATATGAATGTAACTAACTCAAATCTCTGAAATTCTTCAAAAGTTGATGAATTGGATTGAAACTTTCCAATTAGACATATTTTATACCGATAATCATTCTTCTAACATCAATTCTTACAATATCAACAACAAATCAATCAATTTTGTAAATTTCAGTTCGAAAAATAGTGAACTTTTCGAACACAAATTCAAAATATTATCTCGAATTTGATGAATTTAACTGCTGATTGTGGTTTAACACATGTTTCTGATGAAGAAACACATGTGAAATCCATAAATTTTCAATTGAATCGTCTATCAAACACAGATTCAGTGATTTTTTTTAGTTTGAAAGTTCGAGAAACCTCAAAAATCACTCACCTACAGCTCTGATACCAATTGATAGGATCAATGGGAGCTCTGATACCAATTGATAAGATCAATGAGAGCTTTGATATCATTTGATAGGATCAAATGTACCAATTTGTGATAATGTATGAACACAATTCAAGAAATACAAACAAAGTAATCAAACGAAGCAAGATAGCAACAAAATTCATAGTTTCATTAATATCAAGCAAAGACAATTACAAAGTAAATAAGCAGTTCTAAATCTGTTGTTCGGCACTACTTTTTCTCGCCTTTTTATCCGCGCACCCTCTAACTGCTACAAGTCTAAGCTATTTATAATGAGACACAAGGAACTAACAAATTACAAAACTAGTCCCTATACTATTACAAATAGTAAAAAGACACATAAAGACAACATGTTAATCTTTGTAGAGACCTAACACATCTTCAATCTCTATTTCATCAACAACCTGTAGCTCCTCATCACTTAGAACATCGACTTTGGGAGCATCTTTGATCAGTTCATCTGGATTTAGTCTGAACATATCAGCTAGCTGGTCGTCGGTCAGATCATGTATGATTTCTCCTTCTTCGGGAGTGTAGCTCACTAACCTTCTGACGATCCCTTGCAAGTCAAGAATCATAGTTAGCAGCGTCTTGGCTTGCTGAAGGGGAAGAACATCATAATCATTGGATTATGGAGCTTGTCTTTGCCATAATCATGAGTCTCCTCAGCTGGAGTAGTAGAGGATGAGGCTCTTTTGTAGCGCCTCTCCCGAGCTGCTCGAGTCGAGGCTGATGCAGCACCATCACCTTCTTGTTCATCATCATCATCTCTATCATCCTTTTTGCCTTTCCCACTTGGTCCTGCTTCCTCATCATCATCTTCTTCTTCTTCAGATCCATCTTTAGTGAGCTTATCTTCATCATCCTCATCATCACCATCTTTAATCTTTAAAGGCTCAATGTTAGATCCCTTCAGCTTTACCAAAATCTTTTTGTCCTTTTTCTCCAGTCCTTCAATCCTCTCTACCGAAGCCATCACCAACTCATTTTAAGTCTTCAGTGCATGGTGAGTTCAGCCTAAAGCTCTCTCATAAAGTGCATTCTTCTCACTGAGTTGAGCTATTTGCTTGGCTTGGGCGGCATTTACCGCCATCATCTGGTTTATCTGTGTAGCTCTGAGATCATCAGTTGCGATCAACATTAGCACAATGTGGTTTAGGCTTGCCAGCTGTTCCTCTAACCCGATCATGGGTAGAGTAGAGCCCTATGTAAATGTGGATTGGGTGGAGGTACCGGCTTGGTGAGTGGTGGTTGTAGTAGTGGATGTGGTGAAGATGGGAGGAGGAATGGGAGGGGATTGTGCTGGAATTGTGTTGGTATTGTGGGTGACGTGGAGGTAGGTGTATGAGTGGTGGAGGGAGTATCAATGGCTGTAAAGGTGGTAGTGGGTGTGGTGGTGGTAGTGGTAATGGTAGTGGAAATGGTGGTGGTAGTGGCTGTGATTGTGTAGTGGTAATGGAAGATATGATCAATGTGAACCTTGCCATCATACTCTTTGTGCCGAGGGGTTTGGCCATCCTTTTCATCCTTGAAACTTTGGCAATAGGAGCTCCCCTTGACCTGATAGGCTGGTCTGTTGTGTAGTGGGATGAGTGTCATCAGGATCATCACTTGTAATACCAGCTAGGCGTCCACCAACTGCCTCTTTCCCTTTCTTGGTCGCCATAACCTGGCTACTGGCTTGCCTAATAAGAGGCTCATCATCTGACTCTTCTTCTTCACCTAACAGAAAGTCAGGGTGGATAGCCGCCTGCTTAGATCCTCCTGGTGCATCCGAGGTACCTTGTGGAGATGGTGGAGAAATAGGAGAAGTGCTAGTGGCCCTTGATGGACTCGGTCCAGCATCTCCAACACCTTGACTATCATTAAGAATCACTATCATCGTGACGCCATTTCTTGCGAGAAGGCGCCACATAGTCTTCATCGGCCATATGCCCAAAACAATTCCTGACCGGGGGCTTCACCTGCTTCCCCTGGTATACTGTCATCCTACCTAAGGTGGTATCATCCATCACCTCAAGCCCTACTACATCATCTCTCTCTTTTGGCAACATAGGAAGCTTCTCATCTATGATCATCTATAAGAAACGTGGATACATACAAAAGCCTTCCTCGCCTTTGGCTTCAAGGTTCTCGATCAGATAGGAGAAGAGCATGCGAGAAAAATTGAACGGGTGGTTTGGTACCAGTGCAACGTATGCATTCTGGATTTGGTCTGACATTTCATCAAATCCTCCCCGCCTTGAAGCTATGCACTTTAGGATAACATGAGCCAAGTACTTGAACTGGAGGCACATGTTGCTCTTGTTGTGCACACTTGCATTGATGTCCCCATCATACTTTATCCTTGGAAAGCATCCTCAAACAGTCAGGGGATGCAACTAGGTTGAGTAGGCATGGTCATAACCAGATCCAAGACTCACCTCAGATTATCTTTAGTAATCTTAATCTCTTGTCCGAAGATGGAGCTCCGAATATGGTGGGACTCAACGGACTTTTCAATGGAGGCACCTTCCTAGAAGGCCTGCTGTATAGATTGGTATGGTGTGCATGGAACAAAGATAACCTTGTAGATCCTCGATCTACGTAGGAACGCAGTAATCCCCGTGAACTCAAAGGCGTTCCGTGAGGTAGCGTCAAAATGAGCATAGATCTTGTGCTTGGTGCTCATTGTCCATCTACCCGCCATATTGCTGAAACACAAGAAACATACACATTAGATTTGTGCATAAGAGATGACAGTTGGAACTTAAACTGTTTTGATCAAACTGGTTCAGTCGTGCTGTTGAAGGCTAAGTTTAGTTGTGTGATTGAACATGCGACTGAACTTAGTCATATGCTATACCATGCGGTTGAGTCAGTCGTGTGACTGAGTCACCGATTGATTCACTCGTGCGATTGAATCGTGTGCCTGGCTCAATCGTGCGACTGAGGTTCATATGGAGTGTCTATTCGCATCTTGCTCTGTTCTACACTCTAACTCTGAATCTTTGTCAAAAATTTATATTAGACTTTGTGTTTAGACTCATTAGATTTGCAGGGACTCGAAATAGCACTTAATGTCCTTTAATTCAACTTTTATCTCTATTTGAGTGGTCTATTTTTAAGGTATCATCCCGGTTATTGATCTTAACAGTTTGGCTCATTTAGGGTTCGATTAGTCCATTCATTTTGGCCGATTACAATTGTAAACTACCTGTAGATGAGTAGGAAATCAATTAGTATCATAAATGGGAGTAATCACAATGATAAACAATTTGGCAGAGTATGTGTGTGTATGGGTGGTTTCAAAGAGTTTTGAAGGGAGGTAAGGGTTACGACTGACGGACCCCCTTATTTATATTGTTTTAAATTTCAGTCGTGCGACTGGACCCATACGCATTCTTCATTCGTACGGCCGGCTTATAGTTCTTCATCCATTCGTACGATCGGTTCAGTCTTGTGGTTCAATCACGTGGCTGTCTCATACTCATGGTCCAATCTTATGACTGGCTCATACGTATGGTTCAAACGTACGATTAGCTCATCCTTATGATTCGATTATGCGATTGGATCAGATTTATGAGTTTGCTCTCATACAATTTCAAACATTTAAAATTTTAAATTTTGATACATAACATTATGACCAATGATCATCTCAGACATGACCCTTTTAATTTAACATCATTTGATCACCTCAGACGTGATCCTTTTAGTTTAGAGCTGATTGGTCACCTCAGACATGACCCCTTTTAGTGAGTGATTCACAGATTTCATCTAGTGGTATAGTCTGACATCTACGCAACAAAAGACTAGAAAACAGAAAACAACATGAAATTAAGTGAAACAAGACATATGTTTGTGGTTTTGGGTTTGAGATGGATGGAACCCTTTTAGAATACATCTAACTGATTTTACTTCCTTAGCAGAACAACTTCAAGTTAATTTCATCAGTTCTGAAAAGATTCATTAGGGTAATCAACATTCCTCAGGAGATTTTTGAGCGGTCTATGGGTATTTGACAAGAACAAACTATTCTAAGAGCTTTCAAAGAGATGCCAAGCCTCAGGCCAGTGCCATCGCACAACAGAGAGGCGCAAACAACAATGAATTCTAGAACATTTAGGTTATGCTTATCCTCAGGTTAGTGCCACCGCACAGTAGAGACGCACACAACCTATATTCTTGTTAGAGAATTTGTTTTTCTTTTGTGCATAATGCACCAACAACATTAGTCATTAGCTTGATTGCTCTTAACAGTTTTTCCATATGCTTTGCTTATTTTTATGGTCATCCGCACACATTTGTGGCGTTTATTTTGCTCATCACCCCTTATTCGAAATGCGTTGACTGTGTTAACCAGGGATAAGATGAGAACCCACAACAAGTTGAACAAATTAGTTTGAATTTAATTCACCATTGAAGTCTACTCATCTATTGTGTTGAATCTACCAACACATCATATAGTGAACTAGCAACTTCTAGGTCTACTTGCTTCATGTTACCTTAGTAGCAGACTAGTTTTAATATCATTTTTGTTTTGTTGTGCTTAGACTTCTCAGACTTGTAATTTGAATTTAGCATGTTGAGCATTTAGATCCTTTTGAAGTCCTAACCAATTTGTTCCTTATGTACTATCATTTTCCAAAAACTTTGAATCACAATCACAGATTTGATTTCATTTCTTTCAACTAATCTGCCCTCCCCCTCGTTTTTTATGTAAACAAATACTTCAACTAAGTTAATACTAAACTGAACTATTCTCCCCCTAAAATTCTAAAACGGAAAATCTTTTTGTGTTTTTAGATTTTAAAAGACAGAAAAATAAAATAAAAGAAAATCAATAATAAATTAAGAAAATACTTGTCGGTCTAAGAACTTTATTCTTCTTGAATCACATCACTTTTCCTTTTCACGCCATTAACCTATAAAAGATATAAAATTCAAGGTTTGTCAAATGCTTTTTTGTAGAGGTCAGCGCGTTGAAAATCCGTATTAATTTTAATAACATCGATTAATTGCTTTTCAAAACAGTCACATATAAAGTGATACTTAATACTGATGTGTTTTGTTTTCGGATGTTGGACCGGATTTTTGGTGACAGCAATTGCAGCAGAATTATAAACGAAATAAGGGTGTTAGAAAATTGCAAACCGTTGTCGTGCATGTGCTGTTGAATACAAATGATTTGTGAATAGCAACTTGCAGCAATAATATATTCAGCATCACACGTTGACAGAGCAACTGATGTCTGCTTCTTACACTGCCAGGTGACTAACCGTTCAACAAAGAACTGACATCCCGCTGATGTTGACTTGTAATTCATCTTGCATCCACCATTGTCCGAGTCACTATACGCTGTAAGCTCAAAGTAATCATCATGAGGACATCCCGCTGGTGTTGGAGTCCCTTCAAATAACAAAAATCCTTTTAAACCCAATGAGATGATTTACTTTTGGTTTTGCTTGATATCTGGATTAGAGACACGTGGCGTACATAATATCAGGATGAGAGGCTGTGAGGTACATTAGAGATCCGATTAGTCCTCTGTACATTGTGACATCAACCAGATCACCATTTTCATCAGGTGCCATGTCATGGTAAAGTGGAGTTCTAGCAGCCGTAGCATTCTCCATGTCGAATCGACTAAGGATATCTCCTACATATTTGGACTCATGCAGGAGGATTCCTTTTGGTGTCTGATCCACTTGTAATCCAAGAAAGAACTTCATCTCCCCCATAGCACTCATCTCAAACTCTGCTTACTTTACAGATTTGAATTCTTTACACATAATCTTCATTTTTGGAACCGAATATTATGTCATCCACATATATTTGTACGAGTAGTAAATCACCATCCTTTTCTTTGATGATAACGTGCAGTCAGTAACTCCATTGTGAAAACCATGTTTCACTAGATGAGTTAAGAGTTTCTCATACGAGGCTATAGGGGCTTGTTGGAGCCCATAAAGAGCCTTGTCCAGTTTATAAACTCTATCTCGATGAGAAGGATCGTCAAATCCTTCGGGTTGACTGACGTAGCCTATTTCATGGATTTCACCATGAAGGAATGCACTTTTCACATCCAATTAATAAACTTTGATATTCATGTAGGATGCATAGGCTAAGAATAACGTATTGCTTCCATCATTGCCACAGGTGCAAACACTTCATTGTAGTCAATGCCCTCTACTTGTCTAAACCCTTGAACGACAAGCCAAGCCTTGTTTCTGAATATGACCCCTTGGTCATCTTTCTTGCACGTAAGAACGCATTTAGTTCCAATCAATTTAACACCAATGGGTCTATCCACAAGAGTTCATACTCCTAACTTCTTGAACTGAAGTAGTTCTTCTTGCATAGCACTAACCCATGCCTCACCGTTTAAGGCTTCACTCATATATTTTGGCTCAAATTGAGACACAAAACATGGATAAGGACCATTATGAAGATATCCTTTTTCCATGACTGAGGCATAATCAGCTAAGTATAACTGATTCCATTTCTACACTCCCGATAGAACATCCCCAATGATGTTTTCCAGGGGATGATGCACATTAATTCGAGATCTGGGAATGGTGGGAAAAACTACTTCAGGATCCAGATTTTAAATTCCGGGTTTAGTATCTATAGCTATTGGAGTATGAGGTTCCGAAGTGTTAGAGGCATCAAGATCTGATGCCTATGTACTTTCATTGGTGGGAACCTGGTTCTCCTGGTCCACATTTGTAGTCTCAACTGCTTCATCATCAGAGGAGGAGTCACTTACTTCATGCTCTCCCCTAAAGAACTAAAAGTCTCGTCTAATGGAACCAATGGTGTCGAGTCTTGTGGAGGAGTGTTCAGAACGTCGTACATCATTATAGCAGATAACTCACCATCAGGATGAGAGGCAGGTAGGTTGAAGGACTAAAAAATCCATCATAGTCAATGAAGAAGGAAGGTCCTTTGTCATAGGTCTGGGAGACTGAAAGCAAGTTGTTCTGTAGTTGTTCAAAATAGTTGACCTTGTCAAACTTCACTTTCTCGTTTCCCACTTCGCCTTAAGTTGTGATGTAACCTCCTTTATTCCCAGCAAATGATAGATGTCCCCCTTTAATTTGTTTGACGCTAAATAGGAGAGACGAATTTCCAATCATGTGCCTAGACGCCCCACTATCAATAATCCAGGTATTAGTCATAGCTTTATAGCGGACACCCTCATATTGAAAGAAATTTATTAGTTCAGATTTTGGACCCAAGCCTTAACTGGCTTGGGTGCCCTAAAGGAATCACACATCATGAACGTATCCCACTATCTTTTAGAATATGAGGGCATATATTTCTTCTTCTTTTCGTCACTATCAGACTCAATACTTGATTTTTCTTTCCATAAACCAGTTTTATGTAATGCCCGTTTATGGTAAACTGACAACTGCCTTATGGTTTGAACTTTAGGTTCACTAATACTCTTAGGTGTAGTGTTAGATCTTACTTTCAAAAATCGTGGTTTTTCATTAAAAAGTTCAATTTCCTTTTTGGGTGTCTGATAATATGGAAAATTAGGAGAGATATGTCCTTGTTTCCTATAGCTATATCATAATCTCCCTTCTATAGATTTAGGAAACATTGAGATGGGGTTGAGTTTGATAGAGGTCTGAGATGTGTCTGGTTGGGTTGTTTCACTTCTCTTTTAGATGTTTCATCTGCTTTAACAAAATCGATTGTTTTAACATTTTAAACATCATTCAACTTCATTTTATTTGGACTTTGATGAGTAAAATGCTTATGATTAATTGGATTAGTCATTTTAGGTTTAGTAGTACACGTGTGTGAACCTGACCTTAATTAACCTTTTCAATTAGATCATCCAAATTTTCAACCGAAATCTCCTCTTTTTATTTCAAAGTGGACTTCTTTTGTTTAGTGACATTTTTCACAGGTTTGCCCATGGAATCGGGATCACTAACCAGAGGAGTGGACACCACATGATCCTTTACTAGGTTATTATTGATTGGTCTACATTTAATGTTCAAAAGGACTGCATGTGGTGGCGTAACTACTTTACAACCCAGACCTTCCCTATTATTTCATTCTTTCACTAAGTTTTGAACTATGTGAGAAGAACTAGCCAACCTATGCAGTTTTTGTTTATTTTTCACAGGTTTGCCCGTGGAATCAGGATCATTAACCAGAGGAGTGGACACCACATGATCCTTTACTAGGTTATTGTTGATTGGTCTACATTTAATGTTCAAAAGGACTGCATGTGGTGGCGTAACTACTTTACAACCCAGACCTTCCCTATTATTTCGTTCTTTCACTATGTTTTGAACTATGTGAGAAGAACTAGCCAACCTATGCAGTTTTTATTTTAAAGATTCAACTTCAACTTCTAAAATTGCTTTTCCCTTTTTCGTTTCTTCTAAAGAATTTTAATAAAACTTTATGTCACTTGCTTGATTTAATGCAACAACCTCGGTTTCCCTTAGTTGTTTTCCCAAAAGTTCTATTTTTTCTTTGAAACTGCACTCATTTTGTTTTAAGATACGGTTAGCCTTAGTGCAGAGTTGTAAATCGTTTACGAAATTATCATTGTGTTCTAATACCCGTGCAAATTCTAGATCAATGCTTTCCTTAATTTGTCACATTCAGTACAAGCATGTTTTCGAATAATTGGTCTTTAGAACTTACCTGTGAGGAATCAGACGAATCAGCCATCAAAGCTATATTAGACTCTTTGTTGACTGGAGATTCCAAGTTTGTTGCTCTGAGCTCTTCCTCAACCAAGTGATTTACAACATTCACAGCTTTATCGGTATCTGATATCGCTTGCTCAGCTATGATCTCACCTTCACCAGTAGATCCATCATCCAATGCATCAACAAAGGCAATATTTGATTCCCTAGGAGAAACCAATCGGAAGGATTATTCTTGCCCTTTATCACCTTGAGCAGTCAGAGCCTTTGTCTCTTTACTTGAAGAAGTAGTTCCAATCATGTCTTTGTCTTAACTGTTAAAAGTAGGAAATGAGTTTCCATTTTCAGTTTTCTTGGGCTTTACACATTCACATTTAAAATGCTTTTTTCACCACATTGAAACATGTGACTTTGGTTTTGTCAAAACCCAAAGTCGTATCTTTAGTGGCAACTAGATTTTGACTCGTCTTTTTGACAAACTTCTTTGCTCTTCTAACTGCACTAGCCAAAGCCCACATTATGTCCATTCTTTCTAGCTAATTTCCATCAACTTGCTCATAATCCTCATCTGCAAGATGACAATTTCCAATCTCACCGACAACTAAACCATCATAAGATTGTACAACAACCGCTAGAATATCCATGTGCTCGTTAGCAACTTCCACTATCACATTACCGAGATTCTCAGTCTTCAACTTTGTAGTATTTGCCTCAGGAACTATGTCTTGGGTTCCAGTTGACCCTGACATTTCGGTTCCTGTAGCATTGTTTTGGGAAGGAGCAGAAGAACTAGACACGAACGTTGTTTGTAACGGTGCTCTTGAAACAGCTGGAGTCGGAACTGAGTTGTAAAGTGAAGGATTCTGAACATGGGATCCTTTTTTGACTTGTTTCATTCATAGTTCTTCCTCCCTTAATTTCAAGATGAAATCATTTATGTCTAACATCGCAAGAAAGTTGTTTTGTCTCAGATTAGACACAAATGAATCTCATTTATCAGGCAAACTATGAGCAATGCTTGAAACTTTATCTTCCATAGATGTTGTGAGACCATTAATGTGCAACTCACTCATCGGATGATAGAATCTATCAATAATATCTTCCAACCCCTCATTTCCTATCGAAAAGAAATTATCAAATTCATTTTGAGAGCTTTAGCCTTTAGTGCTTTAAGAGTTGCATTTCCATCATATCTCTTCTCCAATGCCTCCCATAACTTTTTAGCCTACTTGTTCTTAGAGAACTTATGAAAAATGTCCTTCGGTATTGACTGAGTCAATAAGGCATATACATTCTTTTCAGCATTGAACAAAATCTTCTAAGCTTCACTCATTCCTCCCAAAGTTAACTTGACTCCTTTAGCACTGACTGGTACCGTATAACCAGCCTCAATTGATGTCCAAAGATGGGTCAACTCAATTTAAATAGACTTTAAACCATTGTTTGCATTGTGGATATTCATCTAACGTTATCAGCTTTGGCAGTTTACTATGATTTCCAATCTCATTTTCCAGAAGTAGAAGATTCAGGATGCGAGAGTCCTTTCCGACAATAAATGCAGCAAATTAGTCTTCCATTGCTTTAAACATGTTACTATTAGAACCTGAAAGTTTCACTTGTGTGAATGGGCTATGAGTATGGATCACTCGTGCGAATGAAGGATGCGAATGAATTCAATCGTGCGATGGGATTCAGTTGTATGAACAAGACAATTGGAATCAAATGACTAGAGTTGTCCAGTCGTGCGAATGAGGATACGACTGAGTTTAGTCATGCGGATGGAGTAAACGATAGAATTCAATCGTACGAATGAACCAATCGTGCAACTTAAGGCTGGTGTGTTTGTAAAATCAAATATTTTGACACTTTGACACAAAATACAAGTTTCCCATGAACCCTAATTTGTCGTATAGTGAAAAACTGAGACTTTAATGCATGCAAACTTCGAAAACGCCTTTTGAAGCAAAGTAGTGACTCTTTTGATTTAAAATGTCGGTTTTAACACCAAAACTAATTGAATCCAATGCAAAATCACGAGCCAAAACTCTGATACCACTTGTTAGGACTGTGTACGTACGGAGTAGTAACGGATTCTGCATGAAATGATATCAAATAGTGCGGAATTCTATTTGATTGGCGATCCAATCAGTGCGAATGATAACTCGATTGATATAACAATGAACTAAATGTTAAGAATGAGTAGGAATCGATCAAGATCGAACTATGAAGTTGCATTGGCTATTTAGGACGCTCTGGACGGCTAGGGTTTCTCTATATTCGAAGTATCTCTCTAAGTTTTTTTTCACGAATTAAGTGGTATTTATTGGTTTGCAGTTTCCATTCGTATGACTGAACCATTAGCATGGTTCAGTCGTGTGACTGACTCATGCGATTGAGTCATATGTACAACTGAAGATTCAGTCGTGTGACTGGGTCAATCTTATGTCTCAATCATATGACGATCCAGTCTCCTGGTTTAGTCGTGCGACTAATTCATCACTATGACTTATTCATGCGTATGCTCCATGAGTATGGTCCATCAGCATGAATAGTCACCCGACTAAGTTGAACACATTTCTCAGTCATCATTGAGTAAGAACTATGTATAACAACCTCAAACCTATATATTAAGTTCATACATATGAACAAAGATAAATAAACATCAAGGCATATATCATACTTTATTACATCATCATATTACACATATGTAAGACATGAATGACTTTTACATTTAAGCACATAACTAGGAACACATGTATCAACAAACTCCCCCTTGGACCTAGTTTATCCTATTATCTACAATTCTACATATGCGCTTGAAACCTCTTGTACTTCTCTTCTATAGTGACTGTTGCGTGTATCTCAAACGTGAAGCAGAGTTGTATAACGTGTTGGAATTGAAGAGCTTGTACAATGTCTTGTGTGTCATAGAATAGTGGCCACTTGTATAGAGTGTAGACATCTTCTGCAGACAAGTTGGTAAGCTACATTGGGTCAAATACCCTGATTGTCTCAATCTTTCTATCTTTTTTTTACACTATGACTACTTCTCCTGTCCTCCAATCATAATACCACCATTTGAAGTATGGAGTGAAGTCCTGAGGCATCTCCCTTAGAGGAATTTTAGACATTGTGCGTGGGCGACTTAATTTTAGTACTACCTTCGGTCTTCCAGAGATAGCATCAACATTACTCTTATGAATAAAATGTTTAGGTTGTTAAGGTTTAAAGTTGACCCATCTGGTGTGGTATTCTTTCTTTAGAGCTATCTCAAACCATCCCGACATCTTCCTCGGGTTGGCATACAAAAGATCAAAATTAGTCAATCTATTAAGCTCAAAACCAGTAAGAGTCTTTAGATCATGTGGATTTCTCAAGTACTTAATCCCCTTCTCTCTCTTTACAGCATAACATTTAACTCTTCAAAATAAGCCCACGTGATGATTTTTCCAAACACTTTCTCATGTTTCTTAACTTTGTACAGTTTGGTGTATGCATTCTGCTTTGGAGGTGCATGCTAGGCTTTCATTTCAGCAAAACAAGCAGCCCGTTCAGCTTTCTTAAGATCAACATTCACATTAGAAGCTTGGGCTTCACTTTCATTTTTCTCTTTTTCTTTCACCATCTCATTCAACTCATCAAAAGTAGCACTGCCAAATGTTTCACCCAAGTTGGGGATAACATTGCCCTCAGGGTCAGTGTACTCAAGATAGTGGTTTGCCGTCACATCTTCAGTCTCTATTTCATCAACATCCTATAGCTCCTCATCACTAAGAACATCGACTTCGGGAGCATCTTTGATCAGTTCATCTTGATTTAGTCTAAACATATCAGTTTGCTGCTTGTCGGTCAAATTAGGTGTGATTTCTCCCTCTTCTGGATTGTAGCTCACTGACCTTCTGATGATCCCTAACAAGTCAAGAATCATAGTTAGATGCGTCTTGACTTGCTAATGGAGAAGAACATCATAATCATTGGCTTATGGAGCTTTATCTTTGCCCGGATCATGAGTCCCCTTAGTTGGAGCTGCAGAGGATGAGGCTCTTTTGGAGAGCCTCTACCGAGCTGCTTAAGTCGAGGCTGATGCAGCACCATCACCTTCTTGCTCATCATCATCATCTTTATCATCCTTTTTGCCTTCCCACTTGGTCCTACTTCCTCATCATCATCTTCTTCATCTTCAGATCCATCTTCAGTGAGCTTATCTTCATCATCCTCATCATCACCATCTTTAATCTTTAAAGGCTCACTCTTAGATCCCTTTAGCTTTAGCAAAATCTTATTGTTCTTTTTCTTTAGTCCTTTATTCCTCTATACCAATCCATCACCAACTCGTTTTGAGTCTTCAGTGCATGGTGAGCTCGGTCTAAGATCTCTCATAAAGTGCATTTTTCTCACTGAGCTGAGCTATTTGCTAGGCTTTGGCTGCATTTACTGCCATGAGCTGGTTTATCTGTGTTGGACCAAAAGAACCAATGAGCCAAGATCAAAAAACCTCTAAGTCCCACACGGTATCACAACAACTGCTGAAAGCCTCATCAGTAGTTTGACAAGTGCTGAAGACTTCAACAGCTGAAGATCAAGTGCTGAAGACCTTAACAGCTGAAGAACCAAAGTGCTGAAGTACAACAGCTGAAGAACACAAGTGCTGAAGCTGAAAGACCAAAGTACTGAAGTACAACAGCTGAAGAGTTCACAAGTGCTGAAGATCAACAACTGATGTACAAAGTCTGAAGACAAAGACTGAAGACATCAGCTGATGATATCTACTGAAGTCATCAGCTGATGAAACACCTGAAGGTCAAAGTCTGAAGATCAAGTACTGAAGCCTCAGTAGTTTGTCACAACTGCTGAAGAGTACTTCTTCAGTAGTTGTGATATCAGTAGTTTTATTTTCTGTTTCAGTAGTTTTGTAAAACGACTGAAGAGCTTGTTCTTCAGTCGTTGTAGTTTCAGTAGTTTTATTTTGTACTTTAACTTGCTGATATGTTCTCAGTAGTTGTGAACATTTCAGTACTTTGTTAAGATTAGTTATCTGTATTAGATCTGCCAGTTGTCACTTTCCGTGATAACAGCAGTGACTGTTGCACTCTATATAAGGAGTGACAACCTATTGTAATCAGTGAGTGAAATGAGTAATTGAAGGGAATGGATGATTGATTCGATTAGAAATATTCTACATCTATAAACATTCCTAGAAATCAGAAATACATATTCTCTCCCTATAACCATATGCGGTCTTAATGCTTACAAATATCGATTGCTTGCTACAATTTGTCTAATTCGTGTTCGTATTCCGCTGCTTAATATTCTGATACATCAAACTTGTGATCACTGATCCTGTCAAATGGTATCAGAGCAGGTTAATCATTGATCGATCTAATAATTGATCATTGAAACTGCTATTCAAGATCCAAGTTTGATTGAATTAGCTTTTGTTTTTGCAAGAAACGTTATAGAGATTGAATTTTCTGTATTTCTGCTCATTCATCCTGAGATCTTTTTCTTGGTTCTCATTGAGTTTGTTGTGGTTTGTCTAAAACTTTTTAAAACTTGAACTAAACTGTTTTTGAACTGAAAATGACCACTCCTTCCAATGATCCTCACAATACTGGTTCCTCAACAAGCCTCCTATGCTGGTTAGGAATGAGTATAACATATGGCAAAGACGTATGCTCCATCACCTGTCTGTTAACAGCGCAGGGTGTTGGAC
Source organism: Flaveria trinervia (assembly GCA_025506515.1). NCBI lineage: Eukaryota > Viridiplantae > Streptophyta > Magnoliopsida > Asterales > Asteraceae > Flaveria > Flaveria trinervia. Next base: position 27,183 of record JACCIX010000270.1, on the reverse strand, counting down.
ATCAGTGGTACATGGTCCACACAAGCCTATGGTGAATAACCCGGAAACCAATCAAATGGTTCCGAAGAGGAGGGAGCAATACTCAGATAGGATAAGAAGTTGCTTGAGATTGATGCAAAAGCCCATGGAATTCTGGCCATGGCTTTGCCCAATGAAATCTATTCTGGGCTAATGCATCATGAAACTGCCCATGACCTCTGGATTGCTTTGAAAGAACAATTTGGAGGAACAGATGAGGTCTTGGCAAATAATAGAGAAATTCTTGCCCAACAATATGAGACATTCTCTCATAGAAAGGGTGAGACACTGACTCAACAATATGAGCGGTTTTCTTGTTGATCTCTGAACTAAAAATGGTCAAACTTGAATACACCAATATTCAGATGAATAACAGATTTCTCAGATCACTGCCTGAGAGATGGGACACATATACTATTTTCCTACGCTCCAGTGCAAGTTTGGACAAACTATCTCTCACCCAACTCCATGGGAAATTGCTCACTTTGAGAGAGAGATAGAACAGAAGAGAAAGTTGTCTTCATCTGGAAAGCTCACTGAAGACTTTATACAAGGCAACACTGCCTTGGTGGGTCATGAGTCAGAATATGCTTCATCTGAATGCCAGTATGATGAGCATATTAATTTCTCTTCGAGCACTTCTAATTCTGCATTTGTAAGTGTTGATGGTCAGTTCACTGGGTGTAATAATGACAATCTATGTTTCATTATGGATGATCTCAAGGGGATTGCTGATGATGACTTAGAAGAGATGGATATTTTGAGCCAAATGGCCTTGATAAATATCAGATCTCAGAAGTTCTACAAAAGAACTGGAAGAAAATTCCCAGGACTCTCTGGCAAAACCAAAGTTGGTTTTGACAAGAGCAAGTTGAGGTGTCACAAATGCCAACGGCTTGGACACTTTGCAAGAGAGTGTAGATCAACTGGATCTAACTCTACTGCACCCTTTGTGACTTTTCCTGGCAATAGTCAACAACACAGAGGGCAACATCCTGTCACATCTAGTCATCATCCTCAACAACAATCTCCGGCATATTTTGTTCCTCAGGGTCAAATGCCATATCAGTACCCTGGTTATTACATGCCACAGTCAAATCAAGTTCAAGTTCCTATGACACCACAACCTCATGCATTACCAGACCTCAGCCTTCCCTATCTCATCAACAACCTTCATCTCAACAACACAGCTTCTTCACCCCAGGAGTTGTTGACTGGAGCAGTTTACCAGATGACTTGTCTGGTCATGATCAACTGTTCTCAGGTGCTGGTCAACATGGTGGTGACAGTCCCTTTGGGAATCTAGCTCTTATGGCTTTGGAGTCTGCTGATACTTCATCTTCCAATGCCTCTACACCAGGTATCACAGGTATCCTCTGAGGCAAAAGCCAAATTATGTTCTGAACAATGCATAGCAGCATTTGCTCCATTAGAGAAGCAAATGTAGCTTTAATTAATAAGAACATTGAGCTAGAACAAATAATTTCCAAAAACAAAGCTGAGTTTGAGTTTGTGCTCAAAGATAAAAATGATGAGGTTTATAAACTGAATTGCAAATAATTGATGATAAGGCTAGAGAAGATGTACTTCTAGAGAAGTACAAAGATCTCAAAGAAACCCTTGCAGTTACCCAGGTCGAGTGTGATAGATGGGTACAATCATGCAAAGGTTTTGAAATGCTTCTTAGTAAGCAATCTGCTTCAAATGTGAAGTTTGGCATTGGCTACAATCACACTGCTCCACCTACATTTTACCCCAAGAGCAGAGGTAGAATCTGATGGTGAGAGTGATAACCAATCCATCAAATCATGTGATCTACCTTCTGATACAGCACAATCAGAAGTAGCAGTCAGCATCAAGTCCTCTTGAACCTATCAGCTGATGTTGATGGTCCAAATGCTGACATTCACATGATCAATAAGTTGATCAACTCAGGAGTTAATCCTGAAGGTCCTGAAAGGACTGGAGAGCAGGATTTAACACCTGAAGTTCAAACTTCAACTGCTGTCAGCACTGAAGAGAAGAAAACTGGCAGTAGAAAGAGTTTGAAGGCTACTAAAGAGGCTGTCAAGAAAGCAACCAATGCTTCCAAAGCATTGAAGAACAAGTCTTCTGTTGCTTCACCATCTTTAGTTGATGATCAACCTAAGATGAAGAAGAAACCATGTGAAGTATGTGGTTTGTTCAATCATCTTACAGATGATTGTTGGTACAAAAGAGGTTCCAAACTCAAACAAAAGAAGAAATTAATGAGAAAATGGTAAAAATGAAAACTGAGTTTGAGACCACATTTGTATCAGCAACATCAAATCCTGTAACCCTTAAGTCCTTAAAGCAATCCAAAAAGGAAGGAGTTAAACAGGTGACAGCTGAGGGTGCTCAAAAGAAGAAGGTGCAACATAGGACCTTATCTAACTCCACTAGCAATGTGTCTGATGAGCTGAAAGCTTTATCACAAAATCAGACACAGCTGGTGATGATGGTACAACATCTGTTGGGTAGAGTTAACCAACTAGATTCTCCTATGTTGAAACCACAGAAAAGGAGGTCTAAGCCAAAGGACTCCTCTTCTACACCATCTTCTTCTTCTCAGGCTGTTGTTACAAATAAACATGTTAGTTTACCATCTATTGATGAGACCAGGCCCAAAACAAAAAGGTTTGGGTCTCTAAAACTAACTGATTGTTTATTATTGCAGGGTTCTTCAACATGCCAAAGTAGCATCTGGTATGTAGACAGTGGGGGATCTATGCACATGACTGGGAACATCTCTCTTCTTCATGACTACTCTCAAGGAAAGAAGGGATTGTCTCTTTTGGCAATGATGCTAGGGGTTACATCATCGGTAAGGGCTTTGTCTCCAATGGAGAAATCAAATTTGATGATGTTAATCATGTGGAAAATCTCAAGTACAACCTCTTGAGTGTCAGTCAAATGTGTGATAAAGGCCATGTTGCCCTTTTCACAAGTCAAAACTGTAGGATTCTGTCATCCAAAGTTTTGCACTTGATTGACAAGGTGTTGGATGATCACACTCTCCTGAAAGCCAACAGGACAGGAAGAGTGTATGCCTTAGATCTCTCTAAGAAGATAGATCTCAAAGGCAATCCTTGCCTATTTTCCAAAGCCTCTTTTCAAGAATCTAAACTGTGGCACAGGAGGCTTGGTCATGTCAATCTCAAAAACATGAATCAGCTTAGCCACAATAGTTTAGTCAGAGGCTTACCAATAAAGGAGTTCCACTGTGATGAAACATGCACTGCTTGTTTAAAAGGAAAACAACACAAGGTCTCATTTCCTCCTATTGAAGTGTCCAAGTCCACTGCTTGCTTGCAATTACTGCATATGGATCTATTTGGTCCTGTGAGAGTAATGAGCATGGCAAAGAAGAAATACTGTCTGGTAATTGTGGATGATTACTCCAGATTTGTATGGACTTTCTTTCTACATTCAAAGGATGAGGCTGCTCAGAAGATTATCCACTTTGTGCTGTACATGAGAAGCAGTATTCCCTTCCAGTCAAGTGTATTAGGAGTGATAATGGAACTGAGTTCAGAAATCACACTTGATGACTTCTATCTTTCAAGGAATCAAAAGGCAGTTCAGCATTCCAAGGACTCCAGAACAAAATGGAGTAGTGGAGAGAAAGAACAGGACCTCATTGAAGCTGCAAGGTCCATGCTGGCTGACCCAGGTTTGCCATTGACTTTTGGGCCGAAGCTGTCAACACAGCTTGTTATGTGCAAAATAGAGTTTTAGTAAATCAGAGGTTGATGAAGACTCCATATGAAGTTCTCCATATTTGGCTCCTCTGATTTCATTTTTCAAAGCATTGGGTGTCCCTGTTTCATTCCAACACAAAGGATCAACTCCTCAAATTTGATCCTAAGGTGGATGCAGGATACTTTGTTGGTTATTCATCTACTTGCAAGGCATACAGAGTCTTCAACTGCAGAACAAAGATGGTTGAAGAAACTCTACATGTTAAGTTTAATGAATCTCCAAAGGACAAGATTCCACAAAGTCCTGTGGAGTTATTTGATTTGGACATACTGCAATATGTTCCTTATCAAACTCCTGCTATTGCTCCTGTCAACAGTTCACCACCTGGTGGTACTGCTGATGATGATGATGATTGCAGTACTCACCTCTTCAGGTTTAGTGATCAGCTGCCTGACTCAACTAGACCTGATGTTCCTGTAGCGCCAGTAGCACCATCCACAACAAATGCTGATGAGATTTCTTCGAATTCAACTTCCTTTGAATTACCATCACTGATTGGTTTCAAGGAATGATTCACCATCACCATCTGTTGCTGCTGAACCGGCTACAAACACTTGCACAGATCTCATTGTGTATCAAGATCTGAAGAATCACCCTACGTCTCAAATCATTGGTGATATCACTTCTGGAGTATCAACAAGAAGTCAATTGTCAAATTTCTGCTTCTATGCTCTCTTCATCAGTCAGCAAGAGCCAAAGAATTATCACATTGCTTTAAAGGACAATGGATGGGTTGATGCCATGTAGCTTGAGCTTCTTCAGTTCAAGAAACAGCAAGTGTGGGAACTGGTTCCTCTACCTCCAGGTAAGTGTGCAATAGGCACTAAATGGGTGTTTAGGAAAAAACTGATGAAAATGGGCTTATTGTTAAGAACAAGGCCAGACTGGTTGTTCAGGGGTTTGCACAAGAAGAGGTATTGATTATGATGAAACCTTTGCCCCTGTAGCCAGACTGGAAGCAATTCGATTGTTTTTAGCTTATGCTGCTTATCAAAAACTTAAAGTCTTTCAAATGGATGTCAAAAGTGCATTTTTTTATGGAAAAGTTAAAGAAGAGGTTTATGTATGTCAACCTCCAGGCTTTGAGGACAATAAACATCCTAATTGGGTGTATAAGCTTGATAAAGCTCTTTATGGGTTAAAACAAGCTCCCAGAGCCTGGTATGAGACATTATCAAACTTTCTTCTGGAAAACAATTTCACTAGAGGCTCCATAGACAAGACTTTATTTATTAAGAAAGCTGGGCAGCATAATCTACTTGTTCAAATTTATGTAGATGATATCATTTTTGCATCCTCTGATCCAAAGTTGTGTGATGCCTTTACAAAGTTGATGCAACAGAAGTTTGAAATGAGTGCCATGGGAGAATTACAGTTCTTTCTGGGGTTGCAAATCAAACAAAAGGCTGATGGAATTTTTATTCATCAATCCAAATATACAAAAGATCTTTTGCAAAAGTTTGATTTACAAAACTGTAAGCCCTGTTCTACTCCCATGAGCAGCACCACACAACTGGACTCAGATCAGAAAGGTAAAGTGGTTGATGAAACACTTTACAGATGTATGATTGGGTCCTTGATGTATTTAACAGCTTCTAGACCAGATATTATGTTTGCTACATGTGTTTGTGCTAGATTTCAGGCTGCACCTAAAGAGTCTCATCTGATTGCAGTCAAGAGGATCTTTAGATATCTGCAAGGCACTCCATCTCTAGGTTTATGGTATTCTACCGAACATTCTGGTAAATTAGTGCTTTTTCTGACAGTGACTATGCAGGGTGTAAGTTGACCAGGAAATCAACTTCTGGTGGATGTCAATTCCTAGGCAACTGCTTGATTTCTTGGCAGAGCAAGAAACAAACCTCAGTTGCTACATCCACTGCGGAAGCAGAGTACATTGCTGCTGCAAGCTGTACATCTCAGGTACTCTGGCTTCAAAACCAACTTTTGGATTATGGCATTACAGAGACTAAGACTCCATTGTTAATGGATAGTGCTTCAGCTCTTTGCATTGTCAAAAATCCAGTCCAGCACTCTAGGACCAAACATATAGAGATCAGACATCATTTTATAAGGGATTGTTTTGAAAAAGGTCTGATTGATCCTAAGTGTTGCCTAGTGCTGATGAGCTTGCAGACATTTTTACTAAGCCTTTGGATAGTTCAACTTTCCAAAACCTGGTGTTAAGGCTTGGTATGCTGCAGCTAGAATAGGTGACAACTACTGATGATCTCAGTAATTCATACTGATGATCATGAGTACCTGTCACATATAAGTACTGATGAGCTCTTTTAACCTCAGTAGTTTTTATAACTACTGAAGGCTAAATGTCTCACAAGTACTAAAGTACTTCATCTGTTCGAAACTACTGATGTAGTTACAACTGCTGATGCAGTCATAACTACTGCAATCAGTAAAAACAGATAAGTACTGATGTCCTATGAAACAACTGAAATCAGCCATAAGACTGATGAATGTGTTGAGGACAGTTTGAAACAGCTGAAAAGCTAAGAATTGACGAAAACAGCTGAAGAGAACTTTCTCTTCAGTCGTTTGTACAACTGCTGTTTCATTTTAAACAACTGAAGCAAAACCACGTCTTCAGTAGTTTTATAACTACTGATGACTAATACCAAGTCCTCAGTTGTTTACAACAGCTGATGACAAAACCACTGTCTTCAGTAGTTCATAACTACTGATGACAAACACCATGTCCTCAGTTGTTTCAATCATCTGAAGTCAAACCACGGTCTTCAGTAGTTTTCTAAACTACTGATGCCTAACACCACGACTTCAGCTGTTTCAACGTCTGAAAGGATAATACCATGTCAACGGTCGTTTAAAACTACTGATGACTAACACCACATCCTTCAGTCGTTTCCTCACCCGTACCCTATAAATACCCTTAACCTTAGCTCTCAATGCTTCATCTTCTTCAAACCTAACGTTCCTCTCCAAAACTTCCTTCTCCATGGCGTCTATGCAAATTAAACCGCGACACAACTGTGTTGCCTACCTCACAAAATCGCCGATCTGGACTAAGTTCGATACTGCTATCGATCTTATGGTTCAGTCCCAATACAACAAGGCATTCCTCTGAACCCCGTCTTACATGCCGAATCCTTGAACCAATTTTGGATGAACGTTACTGTTACAACTGAGGAGAGCAACACACGATCCCTCCAGTCAGTCGTCAACAACAAAGAAGTAGTCATTACTCCTGCAACAATCCGTAAAATTCTTCAACTGAGTGATGCTACCTCTCCTGCTGGATATCCGAAGGGCACCATAGATCTATCATTTGCTCAGCATGGATATCAAGGTGATCTCAGTGCCACCACCATCATGAAGAAACACTTTAATGACGCTGAGCGCCTGATTTTTCACATGGTCAATGTATGTTTGGCCCCTAAGACGTCGTCTTGGGATCAAATGTCCACCAAATGGCAGCAGGTAATGTATTCTATCCTTGAGCAACAACCACTGAACTTTTCAGAATTAATATTTTCAGAGCTCAAAGATATGGCTCAAAAACTAACTGCCAACCGTTGGATACTATATCCACGGTTCATAATGGCCATTATTATAGACCAGCTAATGCTGAGGGACTTGTTGGCTTGGGAGTCCCTGCTACGGCTGTTCTGCCAGAAGTATACTCCGGCACAACTCTGACCGGACACTCAAACTGGCTGCCAAGCTGCGAAACCCACGCAGCTGGAACCCACAGCCACCACCTCCAAATCCAATGTCCCCACCAAACCCACCAAAAAGAAACCCAAAATGGCTACTCAGGGAATTGAGTCCCCTGAGGATGCTCCTGCACAAACGCAGGATATATCCACTAGTCCAAACCCCCTAGTGGATACAATGACTCTTCCAGCCACAGCGCTCAGGCTTCCTCTCAACAGGACCTGCAGCAACCCAAGGGGCACCTACTATCTGGGATCTTACTCACTTGAGGAGATTGCCATTGAAGAGCACCATCCACCCCAGGTGCACACTGCTTCTAACCCCTTACCCCACACAACCGCCCCTCACAGCCCAACTTTAATAGTTGCACAAGTGCTGACTCAATTGCACTCCTCACCCCTCCCCAGAAACCACTTACTACTGGGAATTCCTCTACAATTGAGGGGGAGGAACACAGTGCACTGAGAACCCACAGCACAGGGGTTTCCCAATTCTATCTCCTGGTGTAGACAAGGAGCTTAGAATATCTAGTGAGGCTGCCACCTCCTCTGACTCAGCACATGACCAGAGTGAGGCTGGTAACATTGCTAAGACCTCCCTAGAGGCAACAGCTGATGATGGACATTGTCCTGAGGCTGGAAGTCCCCAGTACCAAGCACAAGGGGCACATGCACCAACTGGTCTACACCCAGTGCATGTAAATCCTGCTCTAAGCAGGAGGTCAGGTGATTCAGTATCAACTGATGATGACCTGAGCTTCTTCTATGATGTAGTTGCTCAAAACACCATTCTAGAGGATGAGGTAGCATACTCAAGAGCTGGGCCAAGATGTCTCAGGATGCAAGTCCATCTGCCACCATCATACACCCACAGATGGCACCTTCCCTTGAAGGTTTCCCAAACACAGAGCCACCCAAAATCAAACCCCTCTGCTTTAGGCCCTACTTCTCAGGAACAGAACCCTCCTGAGCAAATAGGTGATGTACTCCAAAATTCCCTCCCTCTCATCACCCCCATAATCACTGATATAGTGATCAAAGCCTTGATGAGAGGCTTTCCTCCACATTACAGCCCCTGGTTGATGCTGCTGTCCAAAAGACTCTTTCTGCGGTACCAACCCCTTCCTCCAATGCAACCAAAAAGGGGGAGAGTACTGCAGTGAAAGAAAGGAAGAGGAAAAGATGAGGAAAAGGAAGAGAAGCAAGTTCAAGAGGAGGAAAAAGAAAAGCAACCTCTGCTCACGTACAAGCGAAAGAGAAGTGCTGATGATCACACTGCTGAAGACAAATCCTTGGAGGAGCTGGTCAAAGAAGCTGACACCACACACAGCCGCTCCATGGATAAAATAATTGAACAACTCTTCAGGCAGGGGTTTGACACAGCCACACTGGATAGTGAGATCAGAAGGTTAGAAGTACAAGAGATACAAACCCGATGGGCAGGGTATGATGCTCTTGAGAAAGAGAGGTTGGAAATAATGATCCGCTTTATTGCAAAATACTTGGGAAGATCATTAATGGAGATCCGCGCATGGACCAGGGACAGCATTCTGGCTATAGCCACCAGAATCTGTCTGTCTGAGCAATTTAACAAAGGGATTATTGTGGAAGCCCTGGATGAGGCTGGAGCTGGCAAAAGGTTAGAGATGGCTAAACTCACAAAGGCGAAATAACTACAAGGATGCTAGATCAACCTTCCCTTCCACCCACTCAAACAGATCCTATCCCTCAAATCTCCCAACCAACCTCTAAGCCAAAATCCAAACATCCTCATTCTTCAAAACCAATTCCTTCACCAACCAACCATCATCCAGTGATGTACCCCGAAGGAGGAGAAGGGTGCTGAGGATGGAAGAAGAAGAAGAGAAGAGGATGAAGATGATAGTCTGCCACTCTCTGCTGTTCTGAAGCTACCAAAACCCCGAAGTCAATCCATGATCACACCTGACTCTCAAAGGGAAATGGTCAGAGTCAAGATAGAAGAAGAAGAACAGCAGAAACAGCACGATGAGCAACTGTTGAAGATGGTTGACAAGGAATTTCCTCAGTCATCATCTATTCAAGCCATGAAAGGGCATGCTCAAAGGCTGTACACTCTCAGGCACACCTTTCAGTATCAGAAGGAGAGAGTGAGAGTATGGCCAGACCCCAGGGTGAGTTCTAGAATCCATAAAAGAACTATCCCACACAGATACAACGGCCAGGTACGAAAAACAATAGAATCTACCATCATGTTGCCGTTGTAGTCTCACCTTGGGAAATCATTGATGAATTCAAGAAAGCTCACCAAGCAAAGAAGACACCTCAAGCCTTTACTAGAAAACAAGATGATTAAGAAGGGGTTGTTATATAAAAAGCTTGAAGACATCCAAAAGAATGAGCTCCAGTTACTCCTTGAAGGCAACCATCCTGATGAATTTGTATATAAGGAGGTAACTACGGTGGAGCGGAAAAATGGCAGGACCATGAAGTACTTATCAGAGTACTATGGTCCAGAGTTCTTCTTCGAAGGAGGAGCAGAAGAACTCTCTCAAGAGGAGCAAGTTGTTCTCCTTGAGGCCTATGTTCGTGAGTCATACAGACTCATTATGGGGAAGTAAATCTCATGAATGGGATAACAACTCTGTGTCCAGTTCCCCAAAACAGAGTTCCCATTCATACTCTGCCAACAAATATTTGAGATTTCTTCCCAGGCCGGAGCGTACATGGGTCATCTTCTCCACTGATCAAGAAGGAAAAAGACCACATTTTGCCATCAATAAGTGGGAGTATAAATAAGTTAGAGGTTTTGGCTGCATTGGTTCAGGGGGAGTTTGTTGGACCAAAAGAACCAATGAGCCAAGATCAGAAAACCTCTAAGTCCCACACGGTATCACAACAACTGCTGAAAGCCTCATCAGTAGTTTGACAAGTGCTGAAGACTTCAACAGCTGAAGATCAAGTGCTGAAGACCTTAACAGCTGAAGAACCAAGTCCTGAAGTACAACAGCTGAAGAACACAAGTGCTGAAGCTGAAAGACCAAAGTACTGAAGTACAACAGCTGAAGAGTCACAAGTGCTGAAGATCAAACAACTGATGTACAAAGTCTGAAGACAAAGACTGAAGACATCAGCTGATGATATCTACTGAAGTCATCAGCTGATGAAACACCTGAAGGTCAAGTCTGAAGATCAAGTACTGAAGCCTCAGTAGTTTGTCACAACTGCTGAAGAGTACTTCTTCAGTAGTTGTGATATCAGTAGTTTATTTTCTGTTTCAGTAGTTTTGTAAAACGACTGAAGAGCTTGTTCTTCAGTCGTTGTAGTTTCAGTAGTTTTATATTTTGTAATTTAACTTGCTGATATGTTCTCAGTAGTTGTGAACATTTCAGTAGTTTGTTAAGAATTAGTTATTTCTGTATTAGATCTGCCAGTTGTCACTTTCCGTGATAACAGCAGTGACTGTTGCACTCTATATAAGGAGTGACAACCTATTGTAATCAGTGAGTGAAATGAGTAATTGAAGGGAATGGATGATTGATTCGATTAGAAATATTCTACATCTATAAACATTCCTAGAAATCAGAAATACATATTCTCTCCCTATAACCGTATGCGGTCTTAATGCTTACAAATATCGATTGCTTGCTACAATTTGTCTAATTCGTGTTCGTATTCCGCTGCTTAATATTCTGATACATCAAACTTGTGATCACTGATGCTGTCAATCTGAGTAGCACTCAGATCATCAGTTGAAATCAGCTTTAGCACAATGTGGTTTAGGCATGCCAACTGTTCCTATAACCTGACCATGGATAGAGTAAAGCCGTGTGTAAATGTCGTTGGATTCTTTATGCCCAAGACAATAGAACATTGATGTTGTTAGTACATTATGATCCAGGTGGGGTCATACCCAATAACAAGCTTAGCCAACACCAATATATATATATATATATATATAATATATATATATATATTATATATATATCTAATCAATGATGTGATCATGGAATTAAATAATTACACCAATTTAGGAAAGTGGGTTTTCTAAATAAATTGTATATGAGATGGAACAACTTATAAGGATATTTTGTTTATGGGTATTATTTGTAATGTTATTTATATTGGTTAATAACATCAAGTAATAAAAGTGTGTATGAGTTATATAATTAAAAGGTTAATTACATAACTTAAATAATGGCTAGTTAGAATAGAATGGTAAATAAAATTGGGGGGAAACCTAATTTGAATACCAATTTTCGGCCACCCCTTTAGAGCGGTTGGTTCATCTTTGTCTTGGAACAAGATTTCATTTACTAGCAAGACACTCCACCCTCTCTCTCTCTCTTACATGCAAAAGACCAAAAGAAAGGCAAAGTCTCTCCATTTGAAGAAGAAGTTCACAACTGGAATAGGTTCCAACAGCCCTTCTTGGTCGGTTTTGGTGTACAAATCCTAGATACTAACGTCTTTGCTTGATGCATGTGGGTATGGAAGCTGGAGGATACCTTTCCTTGGTGTTTTGGTTGTTCAAGAACATCATCAACTTCATCAAATCTCATAGTTTAGGCAGCTCCTCAAAGGTAGTTTCATGGGTGTTGTTTCGGTTGTTTTTCATTCTTGATAGCTAGTCCATTCACATATATTTGATCCTATGTTCTTGGGTTTGTTGATGTTATATAATATACCTTATTTCTCAGTTTACGAAACACAATATTAAGGTTTGATTCCGCTGCGTTTTCATGTTTAAATGGCTAAACAACCTTGATAATGTGTCTAACAAACCCAACATTGGCATCTAGAGGCGGATATGTGGATTACTAGCTTCTTATCTCCATGTAAAATTGCTTTTATGGGATTTTAACAACCTAATAGGGCCTGTTTTGTAATGATATGATGAATCCCCAATCTTCAAGGTTATATCTTTTATGCTTATGATTAAACCTTGAAAGATAGATGTCAAATGGTTGATTATGTTTTGTTTGGACAAAAACCTTAAATTCTTGGTTTATGTTGGCCTAAAATTTAGGGTTAAATGGAGATTTATTTTGGTCCTTGTATGTTGATTGTGTTGTTTAATATTGGTTCATAACCTAGGCTTGACCTTGTGTTGCTTTGGTTTTGATGAATGTTTGGTTTTGGTTGATTTCATTAACTTTATTCTTTTATGCTTGGTTTTAATTTATTTATTCATTCTATGGTGATGTAATAGATAGATTAGGTGTATTTTCTTTTATTAGAAAATTAGTATTAGGATATAAATTTTGTAAAAGAAGATGCACAAGTTGGAAGCACAAAGAGAAGGCACAAATAGAATGACTTGAAGCATTTGGATGAAACTTCAAGTGGGGGTCTTTGGAGATCCTATCTTTATGTTGTGTTTAACCCTTAGAAAGTCCAATGACAACACTTGTGATGGCAAACAAGTGTTGTCAACTTGGTGGCTATGTTATGCACTTGTGATTGTTTGATTATGCTTGTTTGGTTGTTTGTTATATGATGGTTGTTTGATACTTGGATGTGCATAACAAACTAATGAACAAACAAAACAAGCTGAAAATTTATCGTTCCTAATCATTAAATGACTAATAAAAAGTTATTAAAAGGATTAATGATTTTAATAAAAGGAGTTTTACCCAAAGGAGAACCATAGGGTACCACGTATTTGAAAGCATGTGAATACAAGGTACATAGAGTTTTCAAAACTACAATTAATGAAAACTAAAATCCCTTGGAAACAAGTTTAACACCATCCTTTTACATGACACTCGAATCATATGAGAATTATTTGTGGGATAAAGGTTACCTAAACACTTTTAGGGAACTTGAGTGTTTGAGGTGGGCTTAACATATTTGTGGGATAAAGGTCACCTAACCACTTGTATGTGTAAACTCACACTTGTGTGTAAGTAGGACAATTTGAATTGGGAACCATGTGCATAGGGTCACCGAAGCATGACGTACAATGGTGCTGATGGGATTTTACATGCCCACTATCCATAAGATGTTTAACCGATCCCATAAGGCTAGAAGTTGCAAAATGTTGCAATTGTCAAATGTTGACTACCTTGTTAATTTAAATAATAGGATAAAGGTCACCTAACAATCATTTAAATGTAATGTTAGATTCTAGATTTTAATTATTAATTGTCTATGAGACATGAAAAAGGTACTAATGATTAAAATGTAATTTTTCAGAAATTCTAATATGAACTTTGTAAATTTTGTAGAAATGGCCGCAAACAATAATGCTACCACTTACCGTCCATACCCTATCGCTGAGAACCATCTTAGAGAGGGATCGTCTTAACCATAATAACTTTATGGATTTGTTTTGAAACTTGAAAATTGTTCTCAAGCAAGAGAAAAGGCCTATGTCCTTGACAATCCCATTCCTCACCAACCCGACCCCGAGGATGTTCAGGCCTATAACGATTGGCTTCAGTATACTAAAGATTCCATGCAGGTTTCTTGCCTCATGTTAGGAACTATGATTCCTGAACTCCAGAACGAGTTGGAGCATCATGTGGCATATGACATGGTTACCCAATTGAAGGAAATGTTCCTTCAACAAGCTAGGGTAGAGCACTTGGAAACGATTTGAGTGCTTCATCCGTGTCCATGGAAGAAACCCAATCGGTATCATCTTATGTTCTTAAGATGAAAAGCCACGTTCATTTCCTCGAGAGGCTTAACTGTCACGTCCCAAGGAGCTGGCCACGAATTTGATCCTTTATGGCCTAACTAAAAGGTTTGAGACGTTCATAATGAATTACAATATGAACGGGTGGGACAAGACCATTGGTGAGCTTCACGCAATGCTCAAAACAGCTGAGGCAGGGATGGGTAGAAAGGTTCTACCTGTTCTCTCGACCAATGAGGGAGGCAATAAAAAAAGTGTTGGACCAAAAGAACCAATGAGACTGATCAGAAAAACCTCTAAGTCCCACAGACATTATAACTGCTGAAGAAGATCACAACAGCTGAAGACATCAGCTGATTACACGGTCTGAAGACAAAGTCTGAAGACAAGAACTGAAGACTACTACTGATGAAGACAAAGTCTGAAGACAAGAACTGGAGACTACTACTGAAGACAAAGTCTGAAAGTAAAGAACTGAAGACAAAGTCTGAAGCTATCAGCTGAAGACAAAGTCTGAAAGTAAAGTACTGAAGACAAAATCTAAAGCTATCAGCTGAAGACAAAGTCTGAAAGTAAAAGTCTGAAGAACAAAGACTGAAGACAAAGACTGAAGACCAAAGTGCTCAGTAGTTGTCACAACAGCTGAAGTTATCAACTTCAGTAGTTGTGATTGTTTCCTTTCAGTACTTGTAATTTACTTTTCAGTAGTTATAGTTTCAGTAGTTTAGTTTCAGTAATTTTATGTTTCTTGTACTTAGCATTCTCTGAGATGTAATCAGTAGTTGAGAACTTTCTCAGTAGTTTGCATAGTTTCAGTAGTTTGAATAATTCTGTTAGATGACACTATCAAGTGTCATCAGCAGACGTCACATATCCTATATAAGGAATGTTGACCTAATTGTAAAGTGTGACATTGAGCCACCATGAAAGCATATGAATGAAATATCTCTTTTGCAGAATTCTATTTTTCTATAACCATTTACTGTTACATTGAATATCAATTGTGTTCTTGTGAATTGTTTAATTCGTTATTCGAATTCCGCTGCAATACTCTCTAATTAATCAAACTTAGATCACTGATCCTAACAAAAAGGCCATTCCCTGATCCCAAGGAAAATGTTGCCAAGGAAAGGGGTACATCAAAAGCAAGGGAAAGGGAAGGCTAAAATGGAACCTCCAAAGCCTAAGCTTAAAAAGCCTAAGGTAACGATGAACGATCCATGCTTCGAGTGTGGTGAGATAGGACATTGGAAAAGGAATTATCCAACCTATCTCAAAGAGTTGAGAAACAAGAGGGTGCTAGGCAAACCTCAGGTACAACTTTCATGATTCATATTGGTTTAAATGTTATTTCTTCAAACAAATGGATATTGGATACCGGATGTGGAACTCATATTTGCAATTTTTTGTAAGGGTTCAAAAGAAATAAGCACATCAAGAAGGGAGACACAAGCCTCTACATGGGCAACTGAGAAAAGTTGATGTCGAAGCCCAAGGAGACTATATTTTGAAACTTTCAAATGGTTTCTTAAGAATATTTTGTATGCTCCTAATTTGACTAGGAACATAATTTCTATTTCCCTTTTAAAACAATGTGGTTATGAATTAAAATTTGTTAACAATGGTATTTATGCTTGTATGGATGATGTATTTTATTTCAAGACTATGCCTTTTAATGGTATCTATGAATTGGTTCATGATGATTCATCCTTTAACAATTCCTTATACCAAACAAACAGCAAGAAACTTAAAATGGGTTTAAGTGATTCATATCATTTGCATTGTCGTCTTGGTCACATAACTGGAATCAAATTCAAACACTTCAAAATATGGTCTTTTGAAAACAAATGAAAATGGTTCATTTGGTAAGTGTGAATCTTGTTTACAAGGTAAGATGACCAAGTCATCGTTTAGTGGCACTAACGAGATGGCAAAAGACTTATTGGAATCATACTTTCGGATGTATATGGTCCTTTTAAGACAATGACAAGAAATGGTGAAAGGTAATTCATTACCTTTACCGGCGATTACAGTCGCTATGGTTATGTGTACTTGATGACAAATAAATATGAAGCTTTTGAAATGTTCAAAATATTCAAGAATGAAGTGGAAAATCAACTTAATAAAACTATCAAAGTTCTTTGTTCAGATAGAGGATATGAATACCTCAGTGAGGCCTTTCAGGATCAGCTAAGAAGTTGTGGGATCATCTCACAACTTACTCCACTCGGAACACCACAACATAATGGTGTGTCACACCCCAACCTTGACGGCTGAAACGTCGAGATGTGAGAGTTAAGATCGTTCACATCCACATAACGCTATTATTAATTCCAAATATATTAATAAGAAGTTTCAATGGTTACATTAAAAACATAAGTTTCAAATAAAGAAAATAGCATAACATAAGATGTAATAAGCCAATTTATTTCATCTATTTAACTAGGTCCATTCCTAGATGTGAAAGCACTTCAAGATGTCAATCACACTTGCGCGATTACCTGAAACATGTTGAAAATAAAAGGTCAACATAATGTTGGTAGGATTTCCATAGTTTTCAATACATAAGTATATAAAAGATAAAAAATCATGTTAGAAGTTAGAGAACAAAGTAACTAGGGATGTAAGACAGAATGCACAATCAAACCTTGATAGATTTTTACAAGTCTCGAACGTTTACAAGTATATACGATTAGCTAAGTATACTTGGATTAACCAAGCAGGCTTGTCACGCCCATAGATCTATGACATTGCCGGACTAAAAATAGTTAATGATTGTACATATATCGACATTATATGTAGCTACAAAGATCAACTTGTCACACCCCCGCTAAGAGCGGAAACACGGGCTGCGACGAGACGGGAATCGTCATAACACATGGTAAGCGATAGAGATGCAATAATAAAAATGATGACAACGTGTCATGATGACACCCGACAACAAGGGGACTTGTGTCGTGTATAGTCAATGTTCACGACAACATAGCCATAAGCATAACAGGATAAACGATTCACATGATCACATAAAGATGAAATTGTAATGTAAATTCCCACAACCCGGGAACAAGTTTCAAAAGATTGTAATTGTTTACACAGTTCAACATTGTTCAAAGTAATTGTTTGTCAAACATGTTTAGTCCAAAAATGTGTCCTAGGGTCTCCACTAAGGCAGCACACCTAGAACCTCAGCTAGCATGATCACCTGAAAAGATATGCTCAAAATGGTCAACAAAATTGTTGGTGAGCTCGCAGGTTAATAATAAAAGTGTAAGTGATGCTGTATAAAGTAAATGATATGGAATACCGTGAATACAATTATATACACAAGTAAAATCACATGACATGGGCTTTGCAACCAAACCTAGCGACGTACACAAAGAAATTGTCGGCGTATATTCACCCAAGACCCGTACCTGGCTATTGTTGGTACTAACTAGTATACCAACACGAGGTGGGGGTGTCAACCCAGTAGTACTACCAATACCTAACCATCGTTCCCACACTGGAATTAAATAGTTGCAAAGATAGAACCACACAGCAGACCAAGCATGTATGAGATAAGTACTTGCAACACAGTATCACGTTGATTCCTTGTATGAAAATTATATGTATGTTGTACAGCATAGAAAACGGGAGAATACTTTTCCCCCATGTTTGTAAATGTTTGTAAAATAGTATAAGCATAAAAAGGGGCCACGAAACTCACATGTTAGTGGTAAGTATGAAAGGTCGAGATTTCCAACAGTTGAATGAAATGATCGGTCAAACACCTATTGACAGTTATTGTCAAGCGTTAATGACATGTATAAAGCGTATAGTAATGCTTGGTTGGTTCGGGTTGTATCGGTTCGGTCGTGGGTGGCACACACACACAAGGGGACACACGTATCAGATCTTATGTAGATCCAAGTACTACGGGTAGTCGTCATTGCTTACGACATCCTTGTAAAGATCCCCTTGTTATTAAAAATGAAACTTGTTAAGTATTTGTAGTTTCAAATGGGTTGTCGGTAATTGTAAAATGTTAGGTTTATTTTAATTGAAATATTATGTGCATGTTGATAGCGGTGACTTTAATATTTGGGGTCAAGCAATGACACTTTCACTGATGTTGCCTTATCATCATCAGACGTTCAAGGGATATTCACACTCATCATCAGTCACGCAACAGGATTAGACGCTCGTCCCACGTTCCATTCGTACGAATCAACCTTCAATCGTGCGAATTAGCTACTTTCGCGCGAATGAACCTTCATTTGTGCGATTGGACTCAGTCGCACCACACAACACACACATTCGCACGACCCAACCTCCATGCGCACGAATCAACCCTCAATCATGCGAATTAGCTACTTTCGTGCGATTGAACCTTCATTCGTGCGATTGAACTCCAGTCGTGCGAAACACGCACAATCGCATACAC
Source organism: Flaveria trinervia (assembly GCA_025506515.1). NCBI lineage: Eukaryota > Viridiplantae > Streptophyta > Magnoliopsida > Asterales > Asteraceae > Flaveria > Flaveria trinervia. The sequence goes on along the minus strand of JACCIX010000270.1, from coordinate 8,648 downwards.
TCAGTCGGTCACACCTGACTCGATCGCACACAATCATCCGCACGCATGACTCAATCGCATACAACACCCAGTCGCACGACTCAGTCGCACGACATGCCTAGTCGCACAACTCAGTCGCGCGATTGACTTAGTCGCATGATTCAGTCGCACGACTCACTCAGTCGCACGGCTCAATCGCATGACAGACCCAGTCGCCTGAACTGCAGAATCGCGACTGTGGTCGGGCTGAGCAGCCCCCGAGCTGCTCTAACGCGAGTTTTATACCACGAGGACTTCCAGAACACTCAACGAACATACACAAACATGAAGCACAAGCAGAAAGACCTCACACGCACCCACTCGACCTCATGTGCTCGGATGAACCGAGCACCCGAAAACCTAGAAAACGCAGCAGTAAAACCAAACCAAAAACGGTTGAACAAGGTTGTCTACCTGCTAGGAACGCATATACACGATGATAACCAAGATTTGGCAGTGAAAACGCGACAAACGTGACGATTTTTGGTGCTAGATCGAGAGAGAAAGTGGAGAAAAGATTGAAGGTGAAGAAGATGAAGATGAGGATAAATGGCTGGGAATGGGGTTTATATACCCAACCCAAATTTGCAAAATTACAAGTTTAATCCCTGCACTTACCCCCGAGTTTTCCCAAATTTGTTTCCGTTGAAAACGACTGTAAAATGTTCGTTATATTACAGTTAAAAGCGTTTAACGGCATTTGATAGCCAAAATGGTTTTATTAATGACAATGGTCGAAATTAAAGAAAATGATATATTTGGTGGTAATGGTGATGAAATTTATAAACTTTTATGCTTAACACACGTTCTCGAAGGAAGTACAGGCACAAGGGAAAAATAAGCAGACATGATTCCTTAAAGCAGGAGTTCATGAAGAAAAGGAAGGATAATTAAAATATTTCTATGTTATTTATGTCGCTCGACGGACCTTAAGGTGACGGATGTCACAGTATCCCCCAGTTGAGAGAGTTTCGTCCCGAAATTCAGCTGGAGTTAGGTCCAAGAGTGTCATCCACGAATAGGTGTGGGTATTTGAGTTTCATTTGATCTTCCCGTTCCCATGTAAACTCTGGCCCTCGTTTTGAATTCCACCTTACGCGAACAATTGGTATTCTACTGCGCTTCAACTGTTTGACCTTACGATCCATGACCTCAATGGTTCCCACAATAAAATGAAGCTTTTCGTCGATTTGATATCGTCAATGGGTATGTGAAGTGATTCGTCAGCCAAACACTTCTTGAGGTTCGACACATGGAAAGTATCATGCACACCGTTGAGTTCTTGTGGTAACCTTAATCGGTAAGCCACTGGACCAATTCTTTTTGTAATCTCGAATGGTCCAATGTATCTCGGGGCTAACTTCCCTTTCTTTCCAAACCGAACAACTCCTTTCCAAGGAGAGACCTTGAGTAACACTCGGTCCCCAACGTTGAATTCTAGAGGCTTTCGACGATTATCAGCGTAGCTCTTTTGGCGATCTCTAGCGGCTTTCAGTCTATCTTTGATTTGGAAGATCTTGTCGGTTGTTTCCTGGATGATCTCTGGGCCTGTTAGCTGACTTTCACCAATCTCGGCCCAACAAACGGGTGATCTACACTTCCTTCCGTACAACGCTTCGAACGGAGCACACCCAATGCTGGTGTGGTGGCTGTTATTGTATGAGAATTCAATCAATGGCAATGAGTATCCCAACTACCACCAAAGTAGATTACACACGCTCTCAGCATGTCTTCTAGCGTTTGTATGGTTCGTTCACTTTGGCCATCTGTTTGAGGGTGATAGGCGGTACTCATGTCTAATCGAGTGCCCATTGCTTTCTGTAGTGTTTGCCAAAATCGTGAAGTGAATCGGCCGTCACGGTCGGAGATGATCGACACCGGCACACCATGTCTTGTCACGACCTCTTTAATGTACAATCTCGCCAACTTGTCCATTTTGTAGTCTTCTCGGATTGGCAAGAAGTGTGCTGATTTCGTCATTCGATCCACTACGACCCATATCGAGTCATGCCCGTTGCTTGTTTTAGGGAGTTTGGTAATGAAATCCATGGCTATATTCTCCCATTTCCATCGGGAATCTTAGGTTGCTGTAAATCCTGATGGTTTCTGATGTTCAGCTTTAACTTTTGAGCATGTCAAGCACCTGCTGACGTACGTGGCAATGTCTTTCTTCAGGCCTGGCCACCAGTACAGATCTTTGAGATCGTGGTACATCTTGTCTGCGCCAGGATGAATAGAATATCGTGTCTTATGTGCTTCATCCATGACCAAGGTACGTACACCTCCCCACTTGGGTACCCATATACGGTCCAAAGTACTGTACGCCATCGTCCTTGCACATCAGTTGTTTATCCAACCCTCGGAATTCTTCTCCCGCAAGGTTTTCTTCTTTCATGCCTCGCTTTGTGCAATTTGGATCTGAGCTTTCAAGTTTGTTTGAATGATCAATCCCAAGCTCGAGCACATAGTGGTTTCACACGTTCTTTGCGGCTTAGAGCATCAGCCACCACATTAGCTTTCCCCGGATGCTACCGGATTTCACAATCGTAGTCACTAAGAAGCTCTACCCAACGTCGCTGTCGCATATTGAGTTCCTTCTGGTCCAAAATATGTTGAAGGCTTTTATGATCTGTGTATACGATGCATTTGGTTCCATACAGGTAATGCCTCCATATCTTAAGTGCGAATACTACAACACCCAACTCAAGATCATGAGTCGTGTAGTTCTTCTCGTGCACCTTAAGTTGCCGCGAAGCGTAGGCGATCACCTTATCTTTCTGCATTAGTACACATCCCAACCCTTGATGCGAAGCATCACAGTACACCACAAAATCATTAGTTCCGTCTGGAAGGGACAATATGGGTGCATTGCACAGCTTATCCTTCAGCGTTTGGAACACCCGTTCTTGCGCATCTCCCCAATCAAACTTCTTGTCTTTCTGAGTCAGCAACGTCAACGGTTGAGCGATCTTTGAAAAGTTTGCAATGAACCGACGATAGTATCCGGCTAATCCTAAGAACTGTCGTATCTCTGAAGGTGTCTGGGGTGTATCCCATTTCTTTACCGCTTCGATCTTGCCGGGATCTACATGAATCCCGTCTTTGTTAACCACATGACCCAAAAACTTCACCTCTCGTAGCCAGAATTCACACTTCGAGAACTTGGCGAAAAGTTTCTCTTCTCTTAACAGTTCCAGTATTGCCCGAAGGTGTTCTTCATGGTCTCCTTCGACCGAGAGTAGATAAGTATGTCGTCGATGAATACGATCACAAACTTATCCAAGTAAGGTTTGCACACTCGATTCATCAAGTCCATGAACACAGCTGGTGCGTTAGTAAATCCAAACGGCATGACCAAGAACTCATAGTGCCCATAACGAGTTCTAAATGCTGTCTTCGGTATGTCCTCCTCGAAAACTCTTAGTTGGTGATATCCAGACCGAAGGTCGATCTTGGAAAAATACGAAGCTCCTTGTAACTGATCAAACAGGTCGTCAATCCTGGGGAGAGGATACCGATTTTTCACAGTTAATTTGTTCAACTCACGGTAGTCGATGCACATACGGAATGACCCATCCTTCTTCTTGACAAATAACACTGGTGCTCCCCAAGGCGAGTGACTCGGCCGAATAAAACCCTTCTCCAGTAGTTCCTGTAACTGGCTAGATAACTCTTGCATTTCAGACGGTGCCAACCGATACGGTGTCTTTGCTACCGGTGTAGCTCCAGGAACCAAATCAATACGAAATTCCACCTGTCGTGGAGGAGGCAAACCAGACAAGTCATCTGGGAACACATCTGGGTAATCCCGCACTATAGGGATATTTGCCAATTCCTGCTCCTCCTCTTTCTTTTCCACCACATGAGCCAGAAAAGAGTAGCACTGTTTTCGTAAACTCCGGCATGCTTTCATGCAGGAAATAAGCTTTAAGTTTCTCCCCGGTCTTTCTCCTTGAACTCTGAGTACTCCCTCGTCTGACATAGGGATTCGCACTACCTTGTCTCGACAGACAATCTCGGCCCCGTGTTTCGACAACCAATCCATTCCCACAATCACATCGAAACTTCCTAGCTCCAAGGGTATCAGGTCTATATCGAAGGTGTGGTTCTCTAACATTATCGAGCACTTTCTAATAATTTCATCAGCTTGAACAATCCTACCGTTGGCCATTTCTACAGAGTAGCTAGTTTCTAGCCTACTAGGGCTCAAATCAAGCAATGGCACAAACTCAGAAGATATAAAGCTATTGTCTGCTCTAGTATCAAACAGTATAGATGCAAAGTGATTATTGAGTAAGTGCGTACCCGTGACAACATTCGGGTCCTGGCGAGCATCGTTGGCTCCAATGACGAATGCACGTCCCCGAGCTGTATTCCCCTGATTGGTCGGGCCTTGATTTCCAGCTATAGCCATCACTTGCTGCTGGTTGTTTCCTTGTTGACCCGGTGCCCGATTCAGCCTGGGGCACATGTTTCGGTAGTGATCGAGGCTTCCACACTCATAACAAGCCCTTGCATTCCCGACGGGGTTAACCGCGTTGACCGGTGCAACCATATTCGGCGCTGTTTTGCAGTCTCTTGCAAGATGCCCCGGGCGTCTACAATTCGCACACACCCGGCACTGCGTTCCTGGGGGATGATGATAATTGCACTTGTCACATTTGGGGTGCGGACCCACATACTCTCGCCTGCCCTGCGTCACTACCACAAAGTTTCTGGTTGTCTTGGCTCTTTTGTCAAACTTCCCGGCACTCGACCGGCGCGTTTCCCCAAAATCCTTTCTCTTTTCTGCTCCTCTACCCAAAACTCCCGTTCTCACCATTTCATCAGTCAAAGCGCCAGCCTTTAGAATCGCGCTCTGAATAGTAGGAGGAGCGGTAGCGGTTACCATTGCCCGGATTTGAGGCGCGAGTCCCCAAATGTACCTCTCTATTCTTTTTGATTCCAGGGTGACTAGATGTGCAACCAACCTTGCTAACTCATGAAAATGGTTGGTGTAAGCTGCGTGCCCAGCCCCCACCATGGCATGATTCCAGAACTCATGCTCATGTTTTTGCATCTCATTGAGAGGATAGTACTCCTCGGTGATTAGGGCCTTGAACTCATCCCACGACATTTGCATCGCGGATTCTCTTCCCCCAGCCTGAATCTGAGTGTTCCACCACGTCAGTGCCTTGCCCTGTAGTGAGCAAGTGGCGTACTTAATCCTTTGGCTGTCGAGGCACTCGCTGATGTCGATCACGACCTCCATCTTTTCAAGCCATCTGGTCAGAGCTTTGGCTCCACCTTTGTCATCAAACTCTCGTGGTTTACAAGCCACAAATTTCTTGTACGAACATCCCCGTCTAGTATTCACAACCCCGGTCTCATTAACAATTCCAGTTTCGTTACCGGTTGTACCACCATTTCCGGTCTCCTGATTGCTTTCGTTCCCAGTCGGGTTACCGTTATCCTCATTATCATTGCCACCGTCCCCATGGGGGTGAGAATTCTGAAGAGCATCGCTCACTTGGGCCACGATAGTAGGAATCAGTGCGGCCAACTGTTGAGCGATCAGGGCTGCCACATCAGTGTTCCCTGTTCCTTGATTGTTACTGGCAGGAGCATCACTTGTTCTTGGAGTTCTTCCCCTGCCTCTGCCTCTTGGGGCTTCAATTCCGCTACTATTACTACGAGTAGATCTTCGAGGCGGCATGTTCTATTCATAAAAGAGATAACATGTAAGCTTTAGCCACCTTAAAATACACAAGTATTCCACTTATCAAGTTCCAATGTTCATGTTCCGGTCGGTCAAGGTCACCATGCAGCCCATTTCAAACATATTCTCGGTATACCAGTGATGTTTATATATAGGGTTCCCCGCAGCGTTCCCACCACACCCACAATGTACCGAGAATGATGCCTGATCCGGTTACATGACATCCGACTTTCCTTTACATCATATCCATAATAATCCATCAAGTCAACTGAGAGCCCAAGCACGTAATCACGTATAGTCTGGTGGAGGTTGCCTATCTCGCATCCTTAAAGGACTCAGACATAGCCTCCTCGGGTCGGTCTCAGTATCCAAGGTTAAGCGCAGTACATGATCTGTGAAGATCGCTTCGGGTCTTAATACCCGAATCTGGTTATGATAACTTGGCGCGCAGAGGGAACGGAAGATCTAATAGGAGCATCCCATAAAAGAGTGAGCACAAGGCTCTCTCATAGGGTGAAAGATCACGAAATAGATAGATAACGAACAAGTAATGAGGAACACATATGAGATACAAAATGCACACACCCTGGCATGCAATCTACATGAAGGTTCCTAGGTTATAGTCTAGGTCAAGTGTATTGCCTAATTCTCTATAACTAATGGCTCTGATACCAGTCTGTCACACCCCCGCTAAGAGCGGAAACACGGGGCTGCGACGAGACGGAATCGTCATAACACATGGTAAGCGATAGAGATGCAATAATAAAAATGATGACAAGCGTGTCATGACGACACCCGACAACAAGGGGACTTGTGTCGTGTATAGTCAATGTTCACGACAACATAGCCATAAGCATAACAGGATAAACGATTCACATGATCACATAAAGATGAAATTGTAATGTAAATTCCCACAACCCGGGAACAAGTTTCAAAAGATTGTAATTGTTTACACATTTCAACATTGTTCAAAGTAATTGTTTGTCAAACATGTTTAGTCCAAAAATGTGTCCTAGGTCTCCACTAAGGCAGCACACCTAGAACCTCAGCTAGCATGATCACCTGAAAAGATATGCTCAAAATGGTCAACAAAATTGTTGGTGAGCTCGCAGGTTAAATAATAAAAGTGTAAGTGATGCTGTATAAAGTAAATGATATGGAATACCGTGAATACAATTATATACACAAGTAAAATCACATGACATGGGCTTTGCAACCAAACCTAGCGACGTACACAAAGAAATTGTCGGCGTATATTCACCCAAGACCCGTACCTGGCTATTGTTGGTACTAACTAGTTACCAACACGAGGGTGGGGGTGTCAACCCAGTAGTACTACCAATACCTAACCGTCGGTTCCCACACTGGAATTAAATAGTTGCAAAGATAGAACCACACAGCAGACCAAGCATGTATCAGATAAGTACTTGCAACACAGTATCACATTGATTCCTTGTATGAAAAATTGTATGTATGTTGAACAGCATAGAAAACGGGCGAGCATACTTTTCCCCCATGTTTGTAAATGTTTGTAAAATAGTATAAGCATAAAAAGGGGCCACGAAACTCACATGTTAAGTGGTAAGTATGAAAGGTCGAGATTTCCAACAGTTGAATGAAATGATCGGTCAAACACCTATTGACAGTTATTGTCAAGCGTTAATGACATGTATAAAGCGTATAGTAATGCTTGGTTGGTTCGGGTTGTATCGGTTCGGTCGTGGGTGGCACACACACACAAGGGGACACACGTATCAGATCTTATGTAGATCCAAGTACTACGGGTAGTCGTCATTGCTTACGACATCCTTGTAAAGATCCCCTTGTTATTAAAGATGAAACTTGTTAAGTATTTGTAGTTTCAAATGGGTTGTCGGTAATTGTAAAATGTTAGGTTTATTTTAACTGAAATATTATATGCATGTTGATAGCGGTGACTTTAATCTTTGGGGTCAAGCAATGACACTTTCACTGATGTTGCCTTATCATCATCAGACGTTCAAGAGATATTCACACTCATCCTCCGTCACGCAACAGGACTAGACGCTCGACCCACGTTCCATTCGTATGAATCAACCTTCAATCATGCGAATTAGCTACTTTCGCGTGATTGAACCTTCATTCGTGCGATTGGACTCCAGTCGTGCGAAACACGCACAATCGCATACACTCAGTCGGTCACCTGACTCGATCGCACACAATCATCCGTACGCATGACTCAATCGCATACAAACACCCAGTCGCACGACTCAGTCGCACGACATGCCTAGTCGCAAAACTCAGTCGCACGATTGACTTAGTCGCATGATTCAGTTGCACGACTCACTAAGTCGCACGGCTCAATCGCATGACAGACCCAGTCCCCTGAACTGCAGAATCGCGACTGTGGTCGGGCTGAGCAGCCCCCGAGCTGCTCTAACGCGAGTTTTATACCCCGAGGACTTCCAAAAACACTCAACGAACATACACAAACATGAAGCAGAAGCAGACGGACCTCACACGCACCCACTCGACCTCATGTGCTCGGATGAACCCGAGCACCCGAAACCCTAGAAAACACAGCAGTAAAACCGAACCAAAAACGGGTTGAACAAGGTTGTCTACCTGCTAGGAACGCGTATACACGATGATAACCAAGATTTAGCAGTGAAAACGCGACAAACGTGACGATTTTTGGTGCTAGATCGAGAGAGAAAGTGGAGAAAAGGTTGAAGGTGAAGAAGATGAAGATGAGGATAAATGGCTAGGAATGGGGTTTATATACCCAGCCCAAATTTGCAAAATTACAAGTTTAGTCCCTGCACTTAGCCCCGAGTTTTCCCAAATTTGTTTCGGTTGAAAAACGACTGTAAAATGTTTGTTATATTACGGTTAAAAGCGTGTTTAATGGCATTTGATAGCCTAAAATGGTTTTATTAATGAAAATGGTTGA